>WEKX01021852.1:0-19819 GCA_013390025.1 Pitta sordida | reverse complement strand
TACAGAGAAGTGTGTTCTGTTGAAAATGAACAAAAAAGCAAATCACAGATTGAAAATATTTTCATTTACAGAAAACTGCTGACTGGGTCTAAAGTTCCAAAAAGAAGGAAAGACACATGCCTGCATGGAAAGCAGTCAGTAATGATGCTTGACAATTAATCAGATATGTTAATATTTTAGGAGAAATCCACTTTAGTACAGCGGTGAGCATCCCTGCCTCTCACGTGGGTTCAATTCCTGCCCAGGAAGGCAGTGGTGCCATTTAAGTGATGGACTCGATGACCCTTGTGGTTCGCTTCCATCTCAGAATATTCTGTGAATCTGTGAAAAGTAGTACCTCCACCAACATGTTACTTCTAGGAATGCTCTCAAGGAAGTGGTTCACACAAAAAGACAAAACACTGTAACTTGCCGGTAATGCTATACTTGCAAATGGAATATGGAGCTATTTTACTTTTGTGCTGATCCAGAACCCTCATCTTATTTTTGGGGCTGAGTTCCAGCATCTGGGTAACTGTGCAAACAGATGGTTTGGCCTCCTTTGGACACAGAATCACAGAATAATTGAGTCTGGAAGTGACTTCTGAGGAACATCTCGTGCAACTCTCCCTGCCCAGGACAAAATGTGGGCAACCTCTTTCAATGCCCAGTCACCCTCACAGTAAAGAAAGTATTTCCTATTCAGTCAGACTTTCCAGAGTTTTGATTCATGCCCACTGCCTCTGGTACTGGCACTAGGCATGACTAAAAAGAGCCTGGCTTCAATCGCTTTGTACCTTCCTCTCAGGTACTTATATACGTTTATGAAATCAACCCTGAGACTTCTTTTCTTCAGGCTGAATAGACCTGGCTCTCTCAGCCTGTCCTCATAGAGGAGATGGCCCAGGTTCTTCACCACCCTAATGGTGCTTTGTACACCTATGTCTCTCCTGTACTGGGGAGTCCAGACCTGGACACAGTATCACAGTACTACAGGAAAACCCATGCATGTTCCTCTCACAGAAAAAAATAGTAAAACATGAAAAATGTATAGTTTCTAAAAATAAAACAAAGCACTCAGAGACTCTGTGGGTCTTTTTGTGTGGGAGTTCTCTGCATTCATCTCTGATGGACCAAGCCACCAAACTCTTTACAGTGAGAGACCCAGACATTTCACTTCTGCTTTCAAAAAAATTATTTTTCCTTCATTGTTCATAGAACTTATATGCCTAGGGACATAGGCATATATATCTGAACCACCCTGCTAGTCTTGGGGAATCTGAATTACCCTGATAGCTCTTTTAAGCAATGCAGAGCCTAAGTGGAGGACATAGAGGAGACAAGACTGCTTTAGAATTTCATCAGTGACTGAAATATTGCATATCATTTGGAACATCCATATTCAAGAAAAATTAAGCCAGAAACAGTGCAAATATAGTGTGTTGGTTCAGGATGGAGGACAGATGACCTCTCAGGCAGAGAGAAGAACCAGGTTCTTTTTGCTTAATAAAATCAGAGCTGACAGGAGAGAATACTTCTGGCATGTAAATTCAGACCATAAATATAGACTGTCAATAAGTAAATTATGACTAGAAAATATAAGATTTTTCTCCAACCAGGGAAAAGTTTATTTGTTAAAAAAAGAAAAAAAAGAAGAAAATCAGGAAACCCAAGAGGCTTGAAGACGGAATGTGCTGCTTTTATAGAAAATAAATAACAATCTTATGTAAAGAAAGACAGAATCTAAAAATTTCCTTCAGCTCTATGAATAAATTTTGTTTTCTGATGAAAGCAACTTTGTGTTCAGTTGATTTACTTGATTTAAATGAGGTCAAAGTTTTAACAGACATTTTTGAAGTGTGCCTCCGCTGAAGATGACATGTATTCACTTGATCTCAATGAAACTCATATATGTAGTTCAGAATTGATAGTCAAAGGTGTTTTGTGTACTGCTTTGTGCTTTATTATTACTTCTGTTCTGGAGCTCAGAAACCAACATGTTTGTGAATGAAACTTTTACTTGATTAATTTATAAAGGCAGAGATTTTCTGGAAAGCTGATAAAATCCATATCTGCTAATTTAGGGTGGAGGATCTTTCTCAACGACTTCTATCTCTTCAAAAAGGCTTTTTCTTCCTCTTAAAGGTTTTCGTATCAACAAAGGCCAATAACCCCTAGATTTTTCTGTGATTGAAAGGATGTTTGTTTTTGGAAAACTGTACTGCCAACCACCACTCTTGAGGCTTCAGGATGTCCAGGTTCCTGTTTTTTTCAGGTTATGGTGCCCCAGAGTCACACTGTGCCTTTTTAGTTGATGAAATACTGTGAGAAATACAAATGATGCACATATTTAACAAACTGTGAAAGGAAAAAAAGTGTTCTAGAGACATATGCGTTATGTGTAAGCAGATGTTTTTTCAAGAAGAGTAGCCATGGACTAATTGAGATATTGCCATGCAGAAAGCAGGCCATGCCTTTTCTCTTCACTGTAAATGACTGAAAAAAGACACAAGTAAGTTACTCATGGGTTTTCTAAAATCCTGTATGTTGTTTACATCTCTACATTGCTACAGGCATATTGAGATGAGTAGGTGAGTTTCATAGGAGCACAAACATGTGAGAAAAGAGGAAATGAAAGTTTGAGAAAGGCACACTTAAAAAATATCACATTCATAGAATCATAGTATCGTACAATCATTTATGTTGGAAAGGATCTTTAATATTATTGAATCCAATAATAAAATATATAAAATCATTCAAACAGTTTAAAACGCAAGAGTCTGGACTGCAGCTGAAAGAAGAGAGGACAGTATAGTAATGAACTGAAGAAGAATGATAAATTCTGAGTTAACTAATTATATTCAGTCTAGTAGCTGCTTACACTCTTCCAGTGAAGATGACTCCAAATGTTCTTGTTATGATATCTAATTTTTCTTTCAACAGCAAGTCCTGTTTCTAAGAAAAAAAATCCTATGTTGACTTCTGTGGAAGCAGATTCCTTAGAAATGATCTGTTTTATACACCAGGAGCTGATTGAGAAGCTACATGGTGCAGTACCACCAATCTTTTCTCATTCTAGTTTAAGTTGAATGGTCCTACCTCTTGAAGCACCTCTGGAAATTGGCTTGAGGAGATTTAAATATATTCCTGACACAAAATACTTCACTTTTTTGTGGGTGTGAGAGAGACAGATGAGAAAAAGAAATTAAGTTGTCTGAAAACTTAGCAAATTGGATTTTTTCTGCAAATTCATTGGGGGACAGAGTGAGCTCAAAGGAAGGACAGAGGCCAAAGTCAGGACCTGAACTGTTAATGGAAAGAGTGGGCAATTGTTAAATCAGCTCAAATTGTAATTTATAGCTTCACCTGTCAAAAGAGTACCCACTTAACAAACAGACGTGCCTGAATTATTCTAGTTCTATGTGTCCCAGGGTTTTTGGCATGCTTTCATGAAATAACTCTGGGGCAGTAATCACTGTTCTGTCATTCAGACCTTAGCATTCAGCTTGAACCGGAGGTACTTAAAATACTGTTGATTTCCCTCTGTTTCAGACTGTGTAGTTCTTCTCTTCCAACTCCATTACCATTTGATAACAGGTACTTTGCTGATTTATCATTCCAAATTGCTTTACACATTTTTGTTTCTATCATAAAAACGTAGTCCCTTTGTCATAGCTTTTTTACAGATTGAACAAAGGTTTTCAGTGTAATTTTATAATGCTCAGTTACACTTAGAGCATATGTTGAATAAATACTAGATCAATGCTATTAATATGTGCCAACAGACAGCTTTACACAGCTTAACATCTTGGCAATGTTAAGACAGTTCAAATTTAACTGATGAGTGAACAAAGGAAAGTAACACCTTTACATTTGATAGTCACACACTTCTACTTTCCTGTCTTTTGGATTTTCTTTGAGGCATTAAAATGGAGCCTTGTATCCTTTGTTATGTTTAAGGATACAGTGAGTTGATGAAAGACAAAAAAAAATGTTTAATGATGTATATACTCCAACCTTCGTGCAACTAGTGTGTTACAGAGTGGGCTTTACAGTTACCTTTAGAAAGCAGAAGGATTTCAGCACTGCCTCAAGGAAATAAAATGAAGCCTGAATAAGATATTATTACTGAAGAGCAAAAGATTAATCTGCCACCATGCAAATGTATCACTGAAGGATAACAACAGACACATAGTTAGAATACGATATTTTATTTATAAACAACAGAAGAAGCCCAGGCGATAAACAATTCGACTGGACACGTTCATTGTAGTGATACGTGTAATACTCGACTTCAAGTTCCCTTTTCCCTTTAGTCACTGGGACGTAGCAGTTTGGAGGGCCTAACAGCTCCCTTTGCTGGCAACAAGCAAGAAGTGCAATTTGTGTACACTATTCCTAATTCCATTTGCCGTATCAGGTTTTAATAAGCTTCACAGTCAATGTGTCCTGGCTTCTGCTTTGAGTTATAATATATGTAGTAGAACTTTTCAACAGCTCTCCATCTTCAAGGAAGAGTATAGATAGATCATCGAAAGAAACAGGAAACAAGAAACAACTTAAACTAGTATAAATAGACTAAATGAAATGAAGTTTGAACCCAAACATGGTTTGATATAAATTATTAGAAGCATATCACAAATAGAAAATCACAAAATTATTCTGTATAAGATAACCAAAATAAGACTGACTAAAAAGGTAGTTTTTTCTAATATATACTAAAACACAAAAAGCTGGACAGCACCTTATTACTTACCATGAACCTTAACCACACCCAGAACACTCACTTGAAGTCAAAACCAAACCCCAAATCCAGCCACTAACCCTTCGCCCTACCAAAGCCCCTTTAGGAGCTCAGGGTACCAGGAAGGTCATGGGATAATGTGCCTGTGGGACAGGTGGAATTTCAGGAAGGTGAGGTGATGTCTTGCCCTGATCCAGACCCATGGATCTTCCTTGGGCAACCCTGGAGCAGCTGTCGGTCAAAAGCCACTCTGGGAGTGCTTCCCCCTACCACATCCCCTCGAGCCCCCAATCACGTCCCTCCCCTCCCAAATGTCTGGCACCCCAGGACCACTGTCCCTCACCCTGGCCCACAGCCCCAGAATGGCCACTGGGCCAGAAGTCCTGTCTGGGGCATGGGCTGTCAGAAGAAAAGGAAAAAGCCAAAGACATGTAGTCTCCAAACGGCTGGATCCTCCCATGGGAACACATGGAAGCTGGACTTGCATGAAACTCTGGTTGGTATCTATAATTCTTTCTTAATTTCTCTATTTCTTTACTTTTTCTTCTTCTCCTAATATCCTTTCTTGATATTTTAGGTAGTGGAGGGGTTGGATTTTGCTAAGTTGTATGAGTCAGCAAATACTAACTCAATGCTTTGTGGAATACTTTATTTTTGTTGAATGTTGCCCTCTAAACTTTTGCCAAGTTTCCTTGTTTTCTAAAGGTTGGCAGTTAAAGTGTGTTATTTTTACCTCCTGAGAAAATGTGTGTAGTATCTTGTCCCTTGTGCCCTCTCATAGTATAAAAGTACTAAAGATCCTTTTAATGAATTCAAGGGGTGAATTTTTTGAGCCTTTTATATTTTTAAAATAATACCCCTTCAATGATCTCAAAGTGTAAGCCTGGGGTTTTATACCATATAAAAAAAAATTAACCACAATTTTTATGATTTCTTTTGAGAGAAAAAATGTTCCCAAAGTATTGTAGAGTGCAGGAAAATCAAGGCACTCATTCCATGTTAATGCATCACACTATTATAAACTAAAAAGCCATATAGATTTACAAAAGCATCAGAATAGTGAAGTTGTCCTTTTTGAGTTGTATCAAGTTCTATGATTAGAAAGCAGTAATTCTTTCACTAGGCTGTCATTTTAGAAGTAGGTGAATTTGGGTTTGTGATCGGATTATGTTCCACAAATCCTACTGTAACAGGAGGCTGATACCTTTTCATCTTGTGCTTTGTGGAAAAGAAATCCAGAAGGGGCTATCAGATAACCCTGATTCAAGAAGGCCCAAAGCTGCAGATCTCTGGAAGGTAGCTGAGTACTCTGGGAGATACATTGGTTCTCCCTGCTTAACTCTTTGACACATATCCATTCTTTTTCCATTTGTTGTAGACAGGATACCAGTCTAGAGGAACATTTGCCATGAACTATTGCAAACATTTATCCTCTCTTGTGACAGTTTGAGGTAGATTTATAGGGATTTTGTAGTTTCTGTCAGATTCCAAGCAGTTCATGGTAAGCCAAACACTTTTTCTACCCACAGACCTCCTTCCTGGACTAAAAAAAGTCTTTCAGGAACATATTATGGTTTGAAAATGAGTCTGAGAGTTTTTGACTGAAAACAGACTTGAAATACAAAATACTGCCTAGTAATCAATTTGCACATACTTTATTAGCTGATATTTTATTTATTATTATTTCAGTTTTTGTAATGGACTAAAGCTAAACAACAGATTTCGAAGGTGTCTAAATATTATGACTTTTTCACATTTCCCTTATTTAAACCAAATTAGACTCTTTCCCCTTTCCTTACCAAGCTAACTTCAGTCTTCAATCTTTATATATCCTGACACAACCACTAATCCTGCTTACTTTTTTGGTCAAAGTTCTCTCTGTCTATGGTCTTCTCACTGAGTTTTTCTAGTGTTTAAAGGGTGCATCTTTAAATGCTTCTGTATAGCTGAAGTAGGAGCTGGAGGCAAAAGACAATACTTAAGAGTGTCCCGGTGGCCCTGGGTGAAACATAACCATATATCCATACCTGCACTCACCAAGCATTCTCTCTCTAGTCTCTGAAGAGAACAGAGGACCTACTATCAGTGGTTCAGTTCATTTTAGTTGCCCACTTTCAAGACCACCAAATTTTTTGTCATCCTTGCCAATCACCAAACCTGAGGGTACACCAGGCATATGAAAATCACAGTTTGCTTTTACAGCTACCAGATGTAATTTACATAAAGAACCCCAGAGCATATCTACCCAATAGGTAAATAATGTATTGTCTTTTGGTTTTCTTACTGTTTTGGCATCACCCTTGTGCTACAAAGCAAATTTTATTGTTTTAAAATAAGAAAATCCAGGGAAAGACTATTGAGAACAATGTGTTACTGTGAATTCAGGATATGTGTTTTAGGAACTATGGAATTCTATGTTAGTAAATTTTGTCCTTGAGCTTTTTCTAAGTTGGTTCATGGCTGCCTGCAATAAAATCAGCTTAGGCTAGAGTTAATAAGCTGATTTCCTTAGACTCCTTTTGTAGCCACTGAAGACAAATAGGTGTCTTCAGGCTTACCCTGGCTGCAGGTTTAGAGTAGGATAAATCACCTATGGCAGTAATTATTTTTCCTTGGTGACTGAAAAGGGAATGGAGGATGATAAAGTCAGATTAATTGTCAGACACCTAAGCTGGACATGAGGAACACTTATGTTACTTTTAAGCTTTCTCTACTTAAGCCGTTTTTCAGGCTATTGGGCTAAGGGACAGACTGAATGTCCTAACCATCAAGAGCATTGTGTGTTCTATGCTAAGCTCAGTGGAGGTCATGATTCATGATATGTCATAAAGCATATTGTAATCGGTAGGATGTTTATTGTTTTCCTTGTTTTAAATCAGCTAGAAGCCCTTTATATCTTGCCTACCACTGGCATGTCTGGTGACTTTTTCCCATATTTCAGGGTTCTGTTGTTTGTTGTTCATGTACTCACAATTTGGGGCGCATGTCTGGAGTCTGAGCTTAATTTCCTTTTGTGCTGTTATTAACAATATATTTTTGTTAGTTTTTTTCACAGCAGTGTATAAATCCTGGAACAGTATTTTCCTTTCTAAGACAATTGTTTTGGAATTGATTGTTGTGCCACTAGATGGCAACATTAGGTAAACCACATTTTATGTTGCTTATGAAACCCCTACCCTAAAGGCGCATTTCTATCAAGACAAAGGGAAACATGTTTTAAGGAAAATATTATTTTATTTCTACACAGGATATACTGCTCGAGATATGTTATAAGATGGCACTTAAACATAGGGTATTCCCTTTTCCTTGTGGAGGTGAGAGTCCTCGCGATCATGCTTTGTGAGTTGCAAATTATCTTTCTGTGTTGTAAGTTATTTCTTAGTTGTAAGTTATGTGTACTAAGTTCTTTCTTAGTTGTAAGTTATGGTTTGTGTGTTACTCTTTTCAACCTCTTTGTATGTGGAACAAGTTCTTGTATTTAACTTGTTGAATTTTTGTTTATTCTAGGTTTGATGTCCATTTTGATTCCATTCTAAACATGAATTAAAATCCTGCAGTGGAAAGTCAATTGCCCAGTGTTGTCTGATGGTTATTGGTCTTTGAAAGGAATTTATGGAATTTTTGGAATTGTGGAAGAAGACACAAATGACTTTTGTCAACGGTCTGTTGGTGCTGTCCTGTAGAAAGTGGTTCAACAGTGTTATTTGTCTAGTACTATCTTTACTGGTATTTTTAATTTGGTTTGAAATGTTACAGCTTTATATGGCTTAATAGTGAGGAGGTTTCGTTATTTATGTTTCATTGCTGTTCTCCCACCTTGATCTAGTTTTATTAGAAATATATAAATACGTTTTTCTTGTTTGTTTGTTTGCTTATTTGTTTTTAAATAAATTACATTTTCCATCTGGGTCTCCTGCCTGTCCTTTCTGATGGAGACCTGGGGTTTTATACCATATATCCTTAATACTAGCCAATATACCAAGAATCCCCTCAGGCTTTGCAGCTCTTTACAGACATCTTCTTCTATGTATATACATACAGGTAGAGGGAACATAAAAGACAAACAGGGAAATGATTCCATGAAGAAGGAAAGGAGATGAGCCGAAGAGAACTTTAAAGTATAGATGGTTGAGCTGGTAGCAGGTGGGGACATTTAAGAAGGCTGGAGAGTCCTCAGGAAGTAATGATTAGGTCCTAAGACGAATCATCAGTCCTCAGTGTAGGTTTTGAAAGGACAACAAAGATTAGTGAACATCAGAAAGGGTAATAAAATGAAAGGAAGAAAAAGAAATGCAGGGGCCTAATCAAGAAAGTAGACATTGTTTGAGTAGGACACTGTAAAGCTTGTGGAGAGCCTTAGACTGAATGAGCATCAGATTCTATGTCTACAGTGCTTATAAAATCAATGAGACCAATATGAAAGCAGGAAGTTTATTTGACATACCTGCATGTGCAAGAGCAAAAACCTCATAACTTTTTTCTGGAATATTCAAAAAATATTCCCAGGTAAGAGAACCAATTTATACTCAAGCTGAGGGTGATACATGGAGGAAAAAACATGTATAACACCTCCTTTCTGACTCCTCCACTGATGTCTCTTATGGTCTTCATCACCACTGCTCTGCACTTATACATCTTTTCTTATGCCTTCTACCCAGAACACACAAAGCTATGAATTCATAGGGACCATTTCAGTTCTCAATGCAGCAGGATCCTTACCTTATATGTGGAGTCCTTACATATGAATACTTTCTACACAATGGTATTGACAATAAATGAGATTGGTCAAAGAATGTGTTCTTCAGAGGGAAATTCTAAACACTCCTCAGATCTCTATTCCCCAACCCATAAATTTTCTTCAGGAAATATCTTTATGCTACAGTTGAAATACTGCAGAAAAAAAAGTCTCTTTTTTTAACACTTCTAAAGGGTTAAGAATAAATTGAATATTTATCTCAATAGTATAAAAACATTTACCTTATAATTGGTTAAATGTTTCATTTAAATAATACTTTCAGCTTCATAATTTATTCTGTTTTTTATATTCTACCATGCGGTGTTATATTATGCAGTAATCTCTTGGTGCTTCATGGTTCAATACAATTCGCAGGTTCAATACATCACAGGATTTTTTTCTGCAGCTTTACCCTCTTTACCATGTTTACCCTATTTGCGGTATTTACTGCTTATTGTGGCATCTTTCTGGAACCAAACCCCCGTGATATTTGAGGGGATACTCTATTTTCATATGACCTATTTAGAATTTCAGCTGGTAGCTTTTCAGCTGATAGCTTTTATCAAAACCAGAACAAATGTCGAACTGCCGGAGGGTAGGAGGGCCCTTCAGAGGGACCTTGACAGGCTAGAGAAATGGGCAGACTCCAACAGTATGAGATTTAACAAGACTAAGTGCCGGGTTCTTCGCTTTGGACATAACAACCCCATGCATCGCTATTGACTGGGGGATGAGTGGCTGGAGAGTGGTGAAATGGAGAGGGATTTAGGAGTAACAATTGACAGAAAACTCAATATGAGCCAGCAGTGTGCCCAGCTGGCTAAGAAGGGCAATGGCATCCTGGCCTGTATCAGGAACAGTGTGGTCAGTCGCAGCAGGGAAGTTATTGTTCCCCTGTACATGGAGCTGATCAGACCACATCCTGAGTACTGTGTGCACTTCTGGGCTCCCCAGTTTAAGAAGGATGTTGAACTGCTTGAGAGGGTCCAGAGAACGGATGGTGAAAGGGCTGGAGAACAAGCCCTATGGGGAGCGACTACAGGAACTGGGGCTGTTCAGCCTGGAGAAGAAGAGGCTCAGAGGTGACCTAATTGCTCTTTACAACTACCTGAGGGGAGGCTGCCGCCAGGTGAGTGTGGATCTCTTCTCTCAGGCTGACGACACCAGAACAAGAGGAAATGGCATTAAGCTATGGACACCAAGGTTTAGACCGAATGTTAGGAAGAGCTTTTTCACAGAGAGTGTGATCGCTCATTGGAATGGTCTGCCCAGGGAGGTGGTGAAGTTGCCATCCCTGGAAGTGTTTAAGAGAAGACTCGATGAGGAGCTCAGTGACATGGTCTAGTTGGTGGGGAGTTGGACTAGATGATCCTGAGGGTCGCTTCCAACTCGGAGTAACCTGTGAACCTGTGAAATAAAATCTTTAGAAGTCTTAATGTTTCTAAAAGAAAAAAAGACTGCATTTTCATTTTGAGAAAAACTCCCAACCTTGGAATTCTGACACAAATAAGTACTCGTGGGCTGTTGGGTCTGGTCTGCCTCCCGTGAGTTGTGAAATCCGCGAAGATGGCGAACCCACTACATAGTCGATTACGCCATGCCCATAGCCATGACNTATAGGGATGTTCATTGGCTGAACTACTGAAGTTCAGTTAACTTTTCAAAATTTGGCCTGATCATGTACGATAATCATGTTTGGTGTCAGCTTAATATCTACATAAAAAGTGTATTGTTAGATATGGGGACTGAATATGTGTTGAATATGGTGACTTACAGAAATAGGGACTCTCACAATCAGTAATTTTGAAAGGNTGTGCTCCACCAAGGTGGGCGAGCACCAAGGACGGGACCCATTGGGGGTGGGGGGGCACGGGGAGAGGCGAGTGCTGGTGCTGTGAGCTACGGCAAGCGAGCGGGACGGGGACGGGATTGTGGTGGAGGTGCACCGCGGCAAGCAAGCGAGCGGGAAGGGGACAGGGGCGGGGACGCGCTGTGAGCTGCGAGCCGCGGCATATGAGTGGGACAGGGACGTGCTGTGAGCCGCGGCAAGCGAGCGGGACGGGGCAGGGGTGCACTGCGAGCCCTGCGAAAGGGGCGGGGGGGAGCAGGGATGGGGCTGGCTGTGTGAGCGGGAAGTCGGGGTGGAGGGCGGAGCCGGCGCTGTGAGCGGTGGAGCTGGGGTCTGATCAGACCGAGGTTGTGGTAGGCTCTGTGCTCGCGCTGAAGTCGCACATGTCGCGAAAAAATCACCCGCAAATACTGAAGCTCGCAAATAGCGGACCGCAAATACGCGGGGGCTCACTGTATTAGTTGGTGACCCTGGAAACAGTGATTTCATCATTGTCAGACTTTAGTGTGGTCCTGCAGCCTGAGTGAGATAGTTCTGCAAGGCTTTCTGCTGTGTTTTTTCTGCATCACTTGTAATCCATAACAATCACCACAGTTACAGGTTTGGAAAAAATACACAAGATACAAAGAAACCTTTTACAACAGGTTTGTCTATTTCTCTAATTTGTTGGCCTAGTCAAGTTCCTTATTATTATTGTTTCTTCCTGNTGAAGCAAAATGGTCTTCCTCAGTTCTTGGTGTCCTTCCAACACTCTGGGCAATAGCCCAAATCACAAACCATTTCTCTGTCAGCTTGGTTTCACTTTATCGATTTTCACAATTGTACCGGGTCTAGTTTGGCAAGTCCACGCACTATCCTCTGGAATAGATTGTGCTGATCCACCAAGTTACAAAGTTGCAGAATGTACAGAGCTATGCCTCTTTATTTTTATATAAGTTTTCCTAGTAATTTTCCTAAAAGCCTCTAGTCTTAGCAAGCTCCCCGTATCAATGGTATATTGTAGAATTCACGAAAATTCTGGAAAAGTCTGCCAACAAACTAATATCTGGTAAGTGATCTGAGATGAGAAATAAATCAGCATTTGTTTCATTGTTTTAGTTTTCACTAAAGACCTGTCCTTAGATCTTACCTCTTACCATACAGGTTTTACCTTCAAAGTTAAGAAACAGTACATGTTAGGACTGTATTTTGCACTCAGGAGCTTGAGACAGAAGGAGCTTACTAAAACAAAACTAAAAGGCCCTGATTTGCTGGTAGCATACATGTCCCAGATGTTACACAAGAAAGACTGAGGTGTTACCAACTCTCTTGGGATTTCTATGTCTGCTAATTCTTATACCATTTTGAAAACAGTGGCTCAGTTTCTGCTTATTCTCTTTGATCAGCTCCATCTCCAGGCAGGTACACCAAGTCTGGTGAACTCACACAGTGCATTTCCTCTTTGTTCACCCTCAAATTACCATTCTGCACTAGAGATTATCTCATTTTACATGCTTTGTATTGCTCTTACAGGAGATTTCCAGGTCTTCCAAGCCGTCTAGGTAGCCTACAATTGTAAAAACCATATGGGGTTGGTACAGGTGGAATTATGTACTACCTTGGGCAGATGCTGCTAATTCTCTAATCAGTAGTGTGTTACTACAGTAGAGGTCAGAAACTAGGAGTCGAGATGAGAAAAGATTATTTCGTTGCACATAATTTTGCCCGCTCACAATGTTTTTTTATAATACCTAGATTTTATGAGAGGAATAATGCCTGTTGGAAAGCATAATTATAAAAAAATAATAGCAAGTAATATCCTATTCTAATGTGTATTTTAATAGCTGGCCTTATATAGATTTTTTTTTAATTGGACCTTAAAGATCCTATGAAACCAGCTATAACCAACTATACAAACAGAAAACTCTGTTTTGGGGTGAATCCTCCAAGCAGAAATAAAATTTCATTAAGATTTGACTTTTATCTCCTAATTTAAAAAAAAAAAAAAAGATGTTTACTTGTCTTGTTCTTAAGAAGACTCATACATGAACTGATTTCCACAATTTCCAGCACATTTAAGCACATCCTTCCCCAGAAGCATGTAGTTGTGAAAAGAGAGGTCTTGGGAAGTGAAAGATGGTATTTACAACAGTGTTACTGTATTTTTTTACTGCAAATCTATCAGCATACCATGTTCTGGCTGCAAGCAGCCCATTAACAAAGACACTTGATGCAATTAAAAGGAGAGTATGTGTTGATATGAGACAAATGCATGTCTAAAAATACATATATGAAAAAAACTCATAAAAATTGGGATAATCAAGTGAATTTCATGTAGTTTTTGTATGAGTACAAATAATAATTTCATTTTTTCCCTGTGTATTCTTTTAATCATCCTGAGGCACAGTGGGAGGTATTTCTTCAGCTTTCCAATAAGGAAGGGGTGAGGATTAAAAGGGGGGGTCTGCCTTCAAAGGCATGCTAGGTCCAGAGGGAGTCTCCTCCTGGGGTTTTAGCACTGAAGGGTCTTTGAAGTTTTTTGGATTTTCACTTACCAGGTGGTCTTGACTCATAGCAGTGTCTCCTCTGAGCTGCAGTCACACAGCACTGCAGGGAACCTAGCTACTTCACTTTCTGGAGTAAAGAAGCCACAGGAAAAATTATATTTTTGCAGAATGGTTATATCTCTGATGGGAGCACAGCAATCCCTGCTATAGAGCCTGAGACAGAGTAGAAATATATGCCGGATAGCAGAAAGTCTGATTCAGTTTAAAAGTAGCATTTAGCATTAGCAGAAAGTGTTGTTTGAATGCAGTCATTAGGTGGCAGAATTGATCAAGCAATAACATGATCTTTGCGCTGCGTGGTGTAAGCCCCAAACCAGGTCGTTTAAAGAATAGATACCAAATAGCAGCTAGTGCTTGTACGTATTCCAGAAAAACTGTACCTGGCTTACCTGCAGGCACTTTGAGCTAACAGAGACCACAGTATTTGTACATCATTTCCAGAAGCGGCACTTCAGGGACTGGGGATCAGAGCATCAATCAATGAGCATTGTTAGATCATTTCTAGACATGTGCCTTTGAAGGCCTGTACCTGTGCAAATATTGACCATCATGTTGTGTCTGGCAACATTTTGGCAATAGCGCAGGTACAATTCACTTGTGTTTCTCGAAATGCCATTTCTTTGAGAGGTATGTCTTCTGAAGTGAATCTATTCAGCCAGTTTTTAACTGCAGTTAGTTTCTTTGAGCATCAGGCAACTTCATGAAATTTCTTGCCAACAGCAACTCATCACCAGCAGTTAAATTCTGTGGGAGCTGATCTCTCAAATTTTAACATTTCTTCTCCGTTCTAGCTTCAATACCTTCAGATAAAGAAACACAGTACTTCCAAATCTACTAACACCTAAACCCACATGAAAATAAAACAGTATTATTCATAACCAACCTGCTGACTCAGGTAAATTATTTTAGCATTAACTTTTCCAGTATTCCTCTTTCTATTAAAATTACCTGTAGTCTGATTGCAGTTCCAAAGCTACACACACCTCTACCTTCAGAGTAAGCTATTTTATATTATTTATTAGTGCCTAAAGATAGTGTTTCATACTGATTACTTCACACTAAGAATAAATTAGAGAAAGGAATTCTGATAATCTACAGCTAAAATTATCAATTTTATGTACAAAAATAACAATGACAGATATGCCTCTAACTGATTGTTCATGCAGGTGTTTAAATGTGTATTACATCCATACGCATGATTAGTATGTATTTCATTATTAGCTAGGATTTCAGCTCTTTATGCCAAATTCAAAGTGGGATACTAATCCCTTTCTTGCAAAATTTTGAGTCTGTTATCTTCTACTTTTTTTTCCTTCATCTACAAGTGATTTCCTAATAAACTGGTCTGCATTTCATAGCATGACAATTTCTTCTTTACAAGTATATTGGGATATACTCTTAACATTAACCATCTACTTCTGAAGCTGTCACCTGGGATTCCTTTACAGTCAGCAGAAAGCAACAGCCACCTCTAGAGGCAATTCATCCCATCTATTTTAGATGCCTGCTTTAGGATGTGTCTGCCCTGGAAATTATGATTTCTCTCCAGTGACTATAACAGGAGCCTGGGGGGACTTAGCTGAGGTAAAAATTCCCAGTCTTGACATTTGGTCAGGTGAATCCTATGCTGAGTCTAAGGTCTTGTAATCAAGATTGCAATATTTTGTTGCCTCTTTGGATAACAACTGTATACAGTCTATATCTGTTTTGCTACACTGAAGTAAATAATGAGGGGCACAATCCAACAATAGCAAAACTTTAAAAGATGATAAAACCACACTTTTAGAGTATACTTATCGGGATGCTGATGTATTTATATTAAGAAGGAGTGGTGGGAAAATCACATCATTTAACTGAAAAGGTTTCAGTGATGTAACAAGGGCATTAAAATTAAATCATAACAAATAAGCATGATACAAATGGTTGTATCAATCTGTACAAGTGAGTTTGTACAGTTTGCTTTCTTTTTGGCTGTACAGTGATCTTTTCCCCTTCACCAAATAAATGGTTTGATCAACTCTGCTAGACCTAATTTTTAAGATTAAAAAAGCAATAAGATAAATAGCTAGAAATCTACTTAATTAATTTCTTTTGCCTCTCTCTGTCTTGATATTTACTTTAGTGTGAATTACCGTAACACTATAAATTTAACAAGTGTAATAATGGATTGGCCACCCTAGCAAATTCTATTACTATTTCAAACTTTCCTCGCAACTCTCATTTCTCAGAGTTTTGAATAACACAGGGATGGACCTGTTTATTGTTTTTTTGTGAGGTTTTTTTGTGTTTGGTTTTAATAACCACAAAGAAACAATTTGCTATAGAGAAGATATGAACTGATTTTTAGAGCTTACTTTTGCAATATTCTTTCTGCTATTTCTTGCTATACACAGTGAGTCAGCACATGATGAATTTCTAAAGGCATACTCTAAATTTCCAAGACTTCCTCTCTATGTGGAATCCTAGTTCTTCACTTAATTATGGTATGTGCTAGTTTTCTAGACAATCAACAGATGCCAACAATTTTCATCCATTGAGAGATACTTTGATTGTCTTATAAACATCTGCTCGTCTGATGTAACACACCAGCTATGATGTATAAATGTGTTACAAGCAGTTTCAAAGGAACATCAGAAATATTTTGACTGGCACTCTGTATGTGCAATAATGGGCTGCTTCAAAGGGAATGGTGAATGTCCAATGAGTCTCAAAAAACCCAGTAAGAAAACATCTCTAGTAAATGTTTGTATCAACAGTTAAAACCCAACCCCCAAATTTAGTTTCTTTATTGATGCGTGATATTCATATAGGTAAACATAAAATGAGTCAAAAGTAGTTTCAGTACTTTTGTGGTTCTTAGAGCAGGCAATCTGGAGGGCTTAATCCATTTTTTTTAATATGGTAAGTTTTGATAATGATATTCTGAGTACTCTTATTAACTTATTCTATTCAGCTCCATAGATGGTTACAAGTGTTAGTAATTTGTTTCTTGTTGAAACAAATAGAGTAATGCTTTCTGCTCTCAACATTTTGCAGCCTAAGAACACCATAGGACCACTCAGTTTAGTTCAGTGCTTCAGGTAAGTCATGTTGATTGGACCCATATGGATTTCTCTTTCTTTGGGCTGATGAACTGAAGGGAACTTTTAGAATTATTGCTGGTACGAATAGTCATAGTTTCAAATTAAAAATACCTTTGGGATACTTTCTGCAGTATCTCAGCAATATTCCCTGACAAGTACCTTTTTAAGGGGCATTATTGATATTAAAACAAAATTTCAAAGTTGCTAAATGTAAGGACGTATAAAGAACGAATAGTTTTTTAAGCATTCACATTCCTGTGAATGGTATGTCCATAATTTTTTTAGTCTTAATACTGAAAGGGATTTTCATACTTATTTATGCTTTGAGATGCTTTTGAATATTGTTACAGTTGGGTCTCCTATATCACGGACCCACAGTCTTAATCGGGCTCTACAAAGCCCTACTTCCGCGTTGAATGGCAGCTCATTAATATGCAATTTTGCCCTGCACCCTTAGACGATCACCGGCGTTGTTTTGACACTGTGTTGCAGTGTATCAGTTGCTGTGGTGGCTGTGCTGGGGAGGTGGCGAAGCAGCGGAGCCCTGGCTGTGCCCAGTGTGGGTGGGGAAGCGGCGGAGACCAGGTGGCGGCGGCTAAACAGAGCCACCGCTGGCAGATCGACATGGCTGCCTGTGCCTCTGCCACTGCCCGTACTGCCCGCACTGCCACCGCTGTTGCTGCTGCTGCTGCCACAGCAGGTCATGCATGTGCAGTTGCGAAATGGGGTCTCCTTCATCGTTGAAAAATCATGCCACTATGACCTGAAGCCGCAATATGGGGGGCACGAAGTGCAAGAGGGACGACTGTATAGGTAGCTGTTCTGTGGCACTTGTTATTTATCTCTCTATTTAGAAAACACAGATAAGTTCATCATCTAAAAACTGTGGGCAAAGCCCATACTTCTGCAAAATGAGTGCTTTATCAAAACCATTATTAGAACGGGTGACCAAACGGGATATCATCCAAGACAGCAAATATCCTGCCTTACACTTCATATTTCTAACACTAGTGTATATTAATGGCTTCATTCTAGTAACTACTCCCTGAGGGATGCTGGGTGCCAGTAAGCTGCAACAGTGATAATTGTGATACCTAAGCTACTTAGAAGACACACTGACAACGTATGTGTGTATGTATAAGGTTGTGAATATTGTGCCTCAGTATTCAGGTGAATTGCTGAATAATATGTTTTTAAAATGTCTCTGAGGGGATTTCTAGTTCATTACTGCATATGATTCTTCTTGTTATTAATAAGCTGCTTGTTTTCATGATTGATTATAAAAAAAAATTCCTGTCCAATTTATGCTTGTACTACCAGTGCCACTTGCATCACACAGTACATGATACAATTCTTTATGAGTTTGAGACAATTTTCATAGTTACACTCAAACTGTTGTGCTGTAGATCAGCAAAAGTGTCAAATGAAGAAGTTTAACAGCAACCCTATTTTTATTGCTCCTTCCTACACAAAAATTCTGGCTCTCACCTGTAGTTTAGGTGTTGACACTGGTCGCAATCTGTTGTACAGCCTTCAACTCACTGATATTCTTTGAGGATTAATGCTAATGCAAACACTGATATATATTTATATATATTTTATTCTAATTGTTGCCCTTAAAACTTGTTTTCTGTATCTCTAGATCTGCATTTTTTGGTTCAACAGTAGTGAACTACTTATAGGCATTGTGCCTCCATTGCCAAGCATATGCGTTTTTTTTTATTTACAAGTCACATCATAGAATCAAAGAATAATGAAATTATTGGCATTGGAAGGGAAATGTAAAGATCACCTAGTCCGACACACCTGCCATAGGCAGGAACAGCTGTCACTAAACCAGGTTGCTCAAAGCTCTATCCAGCCTGACCTCGGATACTTCCAGTGATGAGGCATCCTTAAAAGCAGAGCAACGAGTTCCAGAGCCTTACCATCCTGATAATTTAAAATTTCTTCCTTAGACCTTGCAAAACCAATACAGAATCTGTGGCCTAGTATTAACAATTTGCTAGGCTTCAGAGCTACAGGGTAGAGAATATGGGTCTAGAGTCTTCTCAGTGGTGCCTGCCAGCAAGACAAGGCACAACGGGCACAAGCTGGAACACAGGAAGTTGCAGTTATGCACCAGGAAAAGAAATAATTGTTTGGGTGGTCAAACACGAGAGAAGGTTACCCAGGGAGCTTGTGGACTTTCTGTTTTTGGAGATATTTAAAACAAGACCAGACATGGTGCTGTGCAGCCTGTTCCAGCTAGGGCCAATCTGAGCAGGCTGTTGAATAAGAAATCTAGAGGTCTCTTCCAACCTAATTTATTCTATAAAACTGTGCTTCAGGACAAATTGTTTTGTTGCTGTTTTTGAAACCTTATGAAATCTCAGAACACTCAAGACCATTTCAGGGATTCTCCTGAACTAAGATCTCTTGATCAAGTTCATGTTCCTGTCTGTAGGATTCAGAGAAGAAATTTCCATTTAGTGTTTGAGGACCTTAGTCATCAGATGGCTAATCAGACCTAGAACTACTTCACAAAATACAGAAGCTTAAATGAAGTTTTTAAATGAAGTTAAAGCCATACCATTCTCCCTATGCTTTTAGAAGAGAATGACAAACACTTCCAGATAAAAATTCAGGCCTTGGACTGAATCACGATCTGGAGGTGCAGATTTCCCTCCACTGGAGAAAAAGAAAGCCAAAAATTACTTTACATTTACCTTACGCCCATTTTAGTTCCAGTTTCATTTAGGCACAGAATTTTAAAGTATCTGTATTTATAATCTCACAATGTTCCTAAAACTTTTGCTGGAAAGCTTATTTCTGGACAACTGAGTAACTAACGAAGGTACAATATGAGAAGAAAGGAATAGACCTATTGCTCTTTAAGCAACT
>WEKX01021848.1:0-28065 GCA_013390025.1 Pitta sordida | reverse complement strand
GAGAGTAATTGCATATTGGAATGGGCTGCCCAGGGAGGTGGTGGAGTCGCCATCCCTGGAAGTGTTTAAGAGAAGACTGGACGAGGAGCTTAGTGACATGGTCTAGCTGGGGGGTGTAGGGCTGGATGACCCTGGACCCCTTCCGGCTCGGAGTGGCCTGCTAGACTGTGAGGGATCTATGTGGTGTTATGCTCTGGGATGTGCTCTCAGTCTCTGTACGGGTGTTAGGTGGTGAGTTGGACTAGATGATCCTTGTGGGTCCCTTCCAACTCATAATATTCTGTGATTCTGTGATTCTGTGATTTCACCACTTTCCAGCCATTCATCCCCCAGCCGATATTGGTGCATGGGGTTGTTATGTACAAAGTGAAGAACCCAGCACTTGGACTCGTTAAATCTCATATTATTGGAGTCCACCCATGTCTCTAGCCTGTCAAGGTCCCTCTGAAGGGGTCTTTGTTTCCTTTTAAAATGTAGCACACAGGCAACATGCTGAGAAATCACTATGCATATATAATTGGGGAAAATAGTATGTGAAGTTTTATTTTAGCCTTTCATTGAATGAGAGCTTTGGACTCATATTGAAGAGCCATGATCATGTATTTTAATGTGTTTCTATTTATTGCTATCTTTGAAATGTCAAAGATCTCCACAGTTACAGAGTGTAAAAGAGACAAATATATATATTCTAATTGTAGATTCCAAATCTGTATACATAGAGGAGGGAAAAGGTGGGAAGTTTGACATAAATGCAACTTCCAAATGACTGTTTTCAAATTTTAACTTTTTGCAGTAATGTGAAAAGGAACGATATTGTTATATTCTCTTAACCTCTGTAAATAAAGAGAGGGAACACAGACATATGCATTTTTAAGATTTTTTGCAACTCTCTAGTTAAGATGAGTGCATATTGGGAAGCATAAGCCTTTCACAGGGCTGAAGTTAAAACTTCTCTTGACTGTAAGTGTTCAAAAGCTGAATGATCACACTATTATGGAACATATATTAGCTGGAGTTCTGAAAATGTGCATTACAAATTTGACCAGACACAGTAGAATGCCGGTTTGGTGTTACTTCATTATTATTATTATTATTATTATTATTATTGGAAATTGTTCTTTGCTGGGGAGAGATGCAGCTTAGGTAAGGCTGAAACAACCTGGTTTGGCAGTAAATAACCCTGATAGATAATTTCTGTTGAACTAATGTAGGACTGACCATAGCTGATCTGGTACGTCTGAGGAGACAGGACCATTTGCTGTGGTATTGAGCTTACACTGAGGGATGAACTATAATGAAAGCCTTGTGACTTGGTGTCCTGGTGTCAATTAAGATACAGTATGAATTAAATTTAGAAATACTTGAATAATATAGAGAAAGAAATAAGAACTTAAATCGGAGAAAGGAAACAAAAGTGGTTTTATATATATATGTTTGAACAACAACAATAACAGTATCAAAAGCAATGGAACAATGACAACTGTAGAAAGGGAAAAAACCAAGCACGAGTGGCGTGTCAAGTTCAAGGGAGACCAGAGCACCTCTGGGATTCCAGGGGCAGGGGAATAGGGTTCAGGGCAGCCAAATCAGTGAAGTAAAAGCCAATGATCCTTTCGTGAAATGTCCAAGGGGTTGCAGGGAGATCCAGCGGTAAGGAGGAGAAAAGCTGTACTGAGATGAGGAGTCAAAGGTCCACATAGTCCTCGGCAAAATGGCGGTGGTATAGATGAGAGGCAAAAACGAGGCTTCCGCAGTCCAGAAAATTCATGTCACCCTTCTCTGAGGCCCAGCAGCTGTAGTTATAGGGCCTTGGGCCCCTCCTATTTCACATGCCTTGTGGGCGTGTCTTCACAGACCATTGGCCATTTCTCAGTCCACCCATCACACAAAGGGTTAGTTCCATCAACAGAGACATTTTGGACTAGTACCAGTACTACAAATCATAAGTGGGGTTTTTGTTCATTACAATAGACACTGATGCTTCTTGAAGCGTGAATGGCAGAAAATTATCTCCCTCACAAAAACTTCATGTAAAACAGCACCATTAATAGCTGCTCTTTCAAAAGTCAGAAAGAACAGTGAAAAAGGCCTTTAGATTTGTCACATGAACATTACTTTTCCCACAGTGGATATGTAACTTGCATAACTGTGAATCTAGAATCACTAGAATTAAATGATAAGCAGCACGCAAGCTCCAATGTCAGAGCAATATATTAGATCAATGAAAAAGTGTTAGTAAACTATTATTTCGTTTTAAGGAAAAATATATTTACAGTCACAACACTGTCAAACTTGCAGGGAAGAGAAGGAAACTGCTGAGAAGTAAAAATCAGAAAATAATGTGTAAGAATAACTGCCAAGCATTGGCATGATTTCATTAGTGGAGATAAAATGACAGGTCAAGATTTGAAGATTTATCTTATTGGAGAACGTAGGTTTAAAAATATATTTAATTTATTCCATCATATCCAGTTCCACAAACTGCACTATGCATTTCCGAAATTCATAGAATTTTTGTGGGGTAACTCTGATAGATCCTCGGAATTGTGACTTCATTCCATATATTTTGGACAGGAACCCAGGCCAAACTGAGAATATAAGCTTATAGTTAGTGGTTTTTTATGTCAGCCCTCCAGGGAAAAAATCATTCCATACTACTCTCATCCTCTGACTTATTAGAGAATGCACAAGCCATCAGTCTTAGGGTGGGAAGAGGGGAATAAGACAAGAGCAAAGGGCCAGCTATCACAAAATTATAAAATCATAGAATAATTTGAGTTGAAAGATCACCTAATTCCAGCCCATCTGCCATTGGCAGGGAACCCTCTACTAGAATAACTTAGTCAGAGCTCCATTCAACCTGATCTTGAACAACTCCAGGGATAAGGAGTCCACAACCACTATGAGCAACCTGTTCCAGTGTCTCACCACCCTCACAGTAAAGAATTTCTTCCCAATATCGAATCTAAGCCTAAACCTCTTTCTGCTTTAAGCCATTCTCTCTTGTCCTATCACTGCGAACCCTCTTCAACCTTCTTGCGGGTCTCCTGCAGGTACTGGAAGATTCAACTAAGGTCTCCCTGGTAAAGACTGTTAAGGTCTCCCTGGAATCTTCACTTCTCCAGATGGAACAACCTCAAATCTCTCAGCCCATCTTCATAGCAGAAGTACTCCAACCCTCCCATCAACTTAATGCTCCCTTCTGAACTAGTTTCATTAAATTTATGTTTCAGTCGAGCAGTTATGCTGTTGTCTAGCAGGAGGAAAGCAAGGCTGCTGTGACATGGTCTAGCTGGGGGTGTAGGGCTGGATGGTCCTGTGGGCCTCTCCTGGCTTGGAGTGGCCTGTGCACCTGTGAGGGATCTAGGTTTATGTTCACCACTCTGGAGTGTGCGTTCGGTCTCTGTACGGGTGTTAGATGGTGAGTTGGACTAGATGATCCCTGTGGGTCCCTTCCAACTCATAGTATTCTGTGATTCTGTGATTCTGTGAATGGAAAAGAAAGTAGACTGTTTCTCTCAGATCTAGGGCTAATAATGGGTAAAGAAAAGATTTCTTTTTTTTCCATCATGGTCCAAAGAACCCTTCCCTTGCTGTTTACCTCAGGAAAACCTTTTTCTTGCTTTTCTGAAGCTGATCCAGTACTTTGCAGTTGATAATGTGTTATCATGTTTTGATAAGGAAAAGAATGAAAGAAATAGGGATTAATGCAATGTGAGGGTAAGGGTGTGATTGCACCCATATATGTTGTTCACCCCAAGCTCTACAAAGCTCTCCATAGTGCTGCAAGGAGAAGAATGTGAATTATAGTTTGCTGGTTTTACTGAAAAACAGCAAAGAAAGAAGCAGAATAATTTCTTGGTGTACAAGTTGACTGTCGATTTTTGCATTACAATAGCATCTTAAGACCTTAGCTGAAATGTGAGAGATGGGCATCTTACTGTTTTCACTGCTCTAAAAATACACCTACAGAAAAAGATAATGTTTTCTTTGTAGAGCTATGAATTTAAATAAAGAGGATGTACAAAGGAAATGCAAGATTTATTTTAACGGCAAGGCCTGAAACATGGTGAATTAATAAATTTCCTTATAGTCACTAAAAATTCAATGGCAGGACTAAGAAAGGAAATAAGCTTTCATTTCAGGTCCTAATACTCTCTTAAAAAGAGAAGTTATTTATTTAAAGCTGTATTAAAAGATAACGATCACTAAAAAGGTGTAATATAAGAAAAGGTTTGGGAAGTGAACCAGGTAGATTAATATTAATGGATTTGCTGGAGAACTGAAGTGCCAAGAGTGCCAGAATATCTATTATCATAGACATCAAGTCTTTCTGTATAACTTTAGCTATTATTAAAAAATTGAATTCAGAGAACTTGCTAAACAGAGCAGGACAGATGCATGCCAGGACAAAATCTGATTCCAGTAACTACCAACCACATTCTGGTGTCAACTTGTTCATCGGGATGACATCACAGAGATGGGAAGCAGGCAAGTTCAATCACTTGCACCTCATTAGTTGAGTAACGGTTTCTTTTAAAGGTGCCTTTAAGAAGCATTTTATTTAATGTCATATCAAGGACTATTCATCAATGGGTCCTTGATCGCATTAAAAAATGGGTCTCTTGCACACAGTGCACCAAACAAAAGACAGTCCAGATTTCATATTTAAAAGTGAGTAGTGTGACAGCAGTAATCATTATCTCGTCGACAATGATCTGCATGCTGGCAAAGACTTCCTATTAAGTCCTGAACAGAGGCTGGCAGTTTCTATGGGTATGAAGCTCCCTGAGAGTGGGGTAATGAAGTAAGTAAAAATCTGTTTCAAAAAATTAAATTGTCTCTAGAAACCTCAGAGAGTTTTTTTTGCTGGCTCTGGACAGAGGGAGTATTATGCTAGAGATTCATGCACATCCTCATACTTCACAGAGAGAAGAAGACAGCATAGAAATAGAGGCTATAAAGGATTCAAAACACTACTGATCCAATTATTAGTATTTTTATCTTCAGACCAGATTTGAACTATATAACTACACAGTACATTACTAATGAAATGCAGCCTCCTCTGGGATGGAAGCTCTTAGTTAGCTGATGGGCACAGCATGCTGCCAAAAAAGAAAGGGGAGGTAAAAAGGAGTTTTAGTGCATCTTGGAAAACCCCTGCTGCTGAGGAAAGTGAAATGGCATACTCAGGAGCCAAGCCACTCTCAAAGTAGGGTGAATTTGGAGTAACTATTAGAAATTCAATGGAGTAATGACAGTGTTGAGAGAAAATAATAAGGCACTTACATTTCCCAGGAGCAGACAAGTCTCCCACTTCTATGCAGTGCTGTTTTGTACTCTCAGTTCTCATTTAGCAATAAGAAAAAAAAAAAAAAAACAAAAACTGAGTCCTTTCCAGACTGCAGAATTGTTGTATGTCTACATCAAACAATAGAACTCAATGCAAACACTTAATCTAATAAAATATCAAAATTGCTATATTCCCTTGCAATACAAAACTTGCTGCTTTGTATCTGGAAGAAGCATAACCATGCTGAATCAATGTTGTGAAAAAATTAAAATGCATCTCATAAGGTCCCATGGACTCAGTGTTCAGATTCCTTAGGGGCCATAAGCCTGCTCTTGTTTTACGGTATCTAAATGCAAGATTCTAACTGTCTGAAGTTATCTGCAAAGCAGCCACATAAAAAAATCTGCACTTTTCCACCAAAATAGAAACTGCATTGTATTTATAGCAGAGTGGCCTACGTCAAACATAATGTATGTTTCTAAGTGTATGTTCTGCCTGAAAACTCATGTAACCCCCTATGTGCTATGGGTGGCTAACAAAGATATTCAGCCTTGTAGCTCCAGTTATGACCTTCTGTCAGCCTTAGTACACAAGTGTATCATGTACCAGTAAAACTCTGTTTTCAAAGTTAAAAAATACATGCTTTGGGTTGGTCATGCAAAAACATAATTTTGAAAGACTACATATATGCAAAGGTACAAAATGTCAAATCTGCAGTTGCTTAATACAGGGATATTTTTCCCATTCCTCAATTTTCAAAATTATCAACTTGAAATTCTCATTGTCCTTTTGTTTTTCTTAGTACAGTAATCCCACTCTACTGTGCAGTTCATCATTCATGGCTTCAATACATTGTGGATTTTTTTTCTGCCAGCTTTACTGTCTTATCCTAGGTTAGAACAATACCTTCCAGGGAGGATGGGAACCTTCCTGGAGTGGAAAGGAAAAAAACCCTCCTTTAGTGTACCTTTCAAATCAAAAGGGCTTTTGGTAAAAAAATGTATAGAAAGGAAGCATCAATTATTTATGTATAAAGAAAAAACACAAACTAACACAATGGTAACAAGGAGAAGAGAAACACAGCTCCCCGCTCCCCATAGGAACACATTTGAACTACATATATCTAGTGCACTGAATTTAATCCTATAATAATCATTATTTTTAAATAGATGTTTAAAGGCAGCCCTGATGAGTATGTTACAGTGGTACACTCATTCTGAGTCAGTTTTGTATATCCTTCTTCTTTGCTGCAATTAGAGCTTAGACAAGAGATATAACAATTCTACTGGAAGAAATAACGTTCTTCGAAAATGCAAATAAATTGTGATTGAGCTGGTGCACTTGTCTTCACTGGTTCTCAAGCATGGTCCTCAGCACATGGCATTCATGGGTAAAAATGTACATTTCTTAGAATTGCCCACCTCTTTGCATGAAAATTATGGGCATAAAGAATTTCCTGCCAGTAATTTCCATCTCCTTTGTCAATGTTTTCCTTTGGGATGGTCCTTAATTACAAAAGAAGGTTTTTTTGCATTTATATCAATCCAAATAACTTCTGTTCATTTGTCTACAGATTTTGAATCAAGCTCTCATTGCAGCCTTTGAAACATTAAATGGTTTCTCTTTGGGAATCTTTTAGACTCCCAAGTGTACTTACGTCCAGATGCAATATTCAGCTGGTGTATCCTGGGGAGAGTATGATTTGTTTTCAGCACAAATGCTTTTTAGTTTTATCCTCTGCTCTCTTAGTCTCTTCGTGTCTCCAAGTATGCCTGTTCTTACAGGCATAGGAGGAATCACAATAAGCCAGAAATGGCAATAGCCCAGGCTACATTCTGGAGCAGCAATCCTTTTGTGCTTAGTTTTTTAAGCAGTTATACCATGATATGTTACAGGGGAGCTAGAGGTATACCATAAGATGAAGGTAAGTCATTTTAATGCAGATGGTGCCAAGAAATTACATGAGTCTACCAGAGAATTTGGATCCCAGGGACTATCTCCTGTTTTTCAGAGATACTAGTTGTATAGGATAATAATTTTTGAGAATAAGTTACATATAACTCTACATATCAAGTTATAATACTGTATGATTTAGTCTGTAGTAGCTAGGTTTGCAGATACTTCAGGCTGCAAGCTGTGAATTTTCACTTATGTATGTTTTCAGAATAGAGATAATTTTCTCACTTTTCTCCCTAAAAGCTGGTTCACAGGTTATTCTGAGTTGAAAGGGACCCTCAGAATCATCTAGTCCAACTCCCCACCAACTAGACCATGTCACCGAGCTCCTCATCGAGTCTTCTCTTAAACATCTCCAGGGATTGGCAAATCCACGACGTCCCTGGGCAGACTATTCCAATGAGCAATCACTCTCTCTGTGAAAAACCTCTTCTTAACATTCAGTCTAAACCTCCCCTGGCGTAGCTTAAGGCCATGTCCTTGGAACAGATAGTATTGTGTGCTATTATGCAGCAACTGCAAAATGACCATGACATTAGAACTAATCAGCATGGATTTCGGAGAGGCAGGTCTTGCCTGACCAACCTGATCTCCTTTTACAATCTGGTGACTCGCCTGGTTGACAAAAAAAAGGCCGTGGATGTTGAGTATTTGGACCTTAGCAAAGCCTTTGAAAATGGTTTCCCATAATAAGTTTCGGGAGAAACTCAAAGAGCATGGACTGGATAGAAGCATTTTATGTTGGGTTACGAACTGGTTGGATGGACGATCTCAGAGAGAGTGTTGGTGAATGGTGCCACATCCAGCTGGCAGTCAGTAATGAGTGGAGTCCCACAGAGATCAGTGTTAGGCCCAGCACTGTTTAACATCTTTATTGATGATATGGACAAGGGAATTGAGTCCATCATCATCAAGTTTGCAGATGATACCAAGCTGGGGACGAATGTCGAGCTGCCAGAGTGTAGGAGGGCCATTCAGAGGGACCATGACAGACTAGAGAAATGGGCAGTCTCCAACACTATGAGATTTAACAAGACTAAGTGTCGAGTTCTTCACTTTCGACATAACAACCTCATGCATCACTATCGGCTGGGGGAGGAGTGGCTCGAAATTAGTGAGGTGGAGAGGGACTTAGGTAACTGATCGACAGGAAACTCAATAGGTGCCAGCAGAGTGCCCAGGTGGCTAAGAAGGACAATGGTACCCTGTCCTGGATTAGGAACAGTGTGGTCAGTCGGACAAGGGAAATTATCCTTCCCCTGTACACGGCACTGGTCAGACCTCATCTGGAGTACTGTGTGCAGTTCTGGGCTCCCCAGTCTAAGAGGGATGTTGAGCTGCTTGAGAGGGTCCAGAGAAGGGCGACAAGGATGGTGAAGGGACTGGAGGGCAAGCCCTCTGGGGAGCGACTACGGGAACTGGGGTTGTTCAGCCTGGAAAAGAGGAGGCTCAGAGGGGACCTCATTGCTGTTTACAACTACCTGCGAGGAGGTTGCCGCCAGGTGGGTGTGGACCTCTTCCTTCAGGCTGATGACACCAGAACGAGAGGGCACGGCCTCAAGCAACGCCAGGAGAGGTGTAAACTTAATGTTAGGAAGAGGTTTTTCACAGAGAGAGTGATTGCACATTGCACATTTGAATGGACTGCCCAGGGAGGTGGTAGAGTCGCCGTCCCTGGAGGTTTTTAAGAGAAGACTCGATGAGGAGCTTAGTGACATGATCTAGCTGGGGGGTGTAGGGCTGGATGATCCTGTGGGTCCTTTCTGGCTCAAAGTGGCCTATTAGACTGTGAGGGAACTAGGTTTGTTTTTACCGCTCTGGGATGTGCATTCGGTCTCTGTACGGGTGTTAGATGGTGAGTTGGACTATATGATCCTTGTGGGTCCCTTCGAACTCATAATATTCTGTGAATCTGTGAAAATGATGCTGTAGAAATAAATCTATGTTATATATGTAAATATATGTACACATACACACATATATATATAGAAACATTAAACAATGAGTAGAGTTTAGAAGAGTTGACCCTATATTTTATATATCTCATGACTATCTCTGTCAAATTCTGAAAGAAACGTGCATACCTGAAAGCAGGTTGTAGTGACATGGTGTCTTAGTTTGTAGTATGACTCTCGGCACTACTTCCCCTTGCCCAACTAATTTCAATAAAATACGGGGTTTTTTGTTTACTCTCTGACAATGTCCGCTCAGCTTCCCCCTCCCACCCTGGTCGGAAGGGGGACGAGGAGGAGGAGAAACAGGAACCAAGCTCCTAGCTTCCAAGCAGATGGTTGAGATTTTTTCAGTTTAGATATGTCTATGGAAAAAGCCCAGTTCCTCCAATTCTCCAGGGAAATCTGGAAAATGAAAAGTATCTCTGATCGCCACCACATAGAGCTGCAGGGACCACCACCACAGCTGCCGTAGTTTTTTGTTTTTTTTAACTGCCGCGCTGCTGCTGCAATGTGTTATTCCCTTTTCCAGAATCTACCATCATCACTGGTGGGGGGGGATGCTACAGACAGCACCACCCGAACACAGCAATATGGAATACAAAATACAAAGATGCATTGCCCATACACATTGCAGTACCAACCTATGACATTCCACACCTTATTCCATATTGCTGACTTAAATCTCGAAGTAATACAGTCTAATTTTACACACATATTAATATATGATATATATATATATATATATACATAACATATATAATATTGATATGTACAGATATACATACATACAAATACATTTATATACAGATAGTAACAATGTTCCTGGACAAATAATGAACACTAATATTCTGTACTATTGATTGATGATTAAATTTCCCTGTGGTACACAACATGTGGCTCCATCCTTTTTCATTATCCACCATATAAATCCTGGTCCCTGGGCAAAAATGACTCCACAGGTAGGTCTGTCTGCTCCCGAGGGACAGGTAACCCAGACAGTTTTTCCTAATAAACCTCTGACTTCCACTACTGGAATCTTATCTCCATCTACAGTGTGTAGGGATTCAGATTGGGCTGGACAAGCTCTGTTGGTGGAACCTCAGGTGTTAACTAACCAGGTGGCTTTCACTAGATGCTGCTCCCAATTTTTGAAAGTTCCTCCACCCAATGCTTTCAAGGTAGTTTTCAGGAATCCATTGTGCCATTCTATTTTGCCTGCAGCTGGTGCCTGATAGGGAATATTATATTCCCACTCGATGCCATGTTCCCTAGCCCAATTATTGATAAGACTGTTCTTAAAATGAGTCCCACTATCGGATTCGATTCTCACAGGGGTACAATGCCTCCACAGGACTTATTTCTCAAGGCATAGCATGAGGCACAGCATAAGTCTCCAACCATCTTGTGGTGGCTTCTACCATTGTGAGCACATAACTCTTGCCTTGGTGTGTTTGCGGCAATATGATGTAATCAACCTGCCAGGCCTCCCTGTACCTGGCACCCATACCATAGGGCTTTCATTCGCTTGGCCTGTTTGACGGAAGCACAGGTTTCACAGTCATGGATAACTTGGAAACTGTTGTCCATAGTTAAATTCACCCCTCGAGCTTATGCCCACTTATAAGTGGCATCTCTGCCCTGGTGACCTGAGGCATCATGGGCCCGTCGAGCTAGAGACAATTGTCCCTTGTGTTTCCAGTCTAAATCTATTTTAGACACCTCTATCTTTGCAGCCTGATCCACCTAATCATTGTTTTGGTGCTCCTCATTAGCCCAATTCTTGGGAACATGGGCATCTACACGACAGACTCTCGTAGGTAGGTTTTTTACTCATGCAGCAACATGTCTCCATTCATCAGCAGCCCAAATTGGTTTTCCCTTACATTTCCAGTTGGCTTTTTCTCATTTTTCCAGCCATCTCCACAGAGCATTGGCTACCATCCATGAGTCATATGGAGGCGGTGCTTTGGCCACTTTTCTCTTTCAGCAATATCCAGGGTTAATTTAATGGCTTTGAGTTCAACAAATTGGCTCAATCTACCTTCTCCTTCAGTAACCTCCACAACCCATTATGTAGGATTCCACACAGCTGCCTTCCAGTTCTGTTTCATTCCCACTATACAACAAGAACCATCAATAAAGAGAGCATAGCATGTTTCTTCGGCTGGCAGTTGATGTATGGGGGAGCTTCTTCAGCACATGTCTCTTGTTCTTGTTCTTCTTCATCACTGAGAATAAAATTTTCACCTTCAGGCCAATTTGTAATTATTTCTAAGATGCCAGGGCAATTTGGTTTCCTGATATTGGTGCACTGTGTGATGAGGGCAATCCACAAGCTCGATATGGCATTGGTGGAGTGGTGGGTAGAGGGAACCTTTGCTTTGAACGTCCACCCCAATACCGGTAGTCGGGGTGCCAGGAGGAGTTGTACTTCAGTACCAAGTACCTCTGAGGTGGCTTGGATTCCTTCATAGGCTGCCAAAATTTCCTCTTCTGTTGGCGTATAGTTAGCTATTAAAACATTGGAACAGTTTGCCCAGGGAAGAGATATAGTCTCCATCCCTGTAAATATTCAAAAACCATGTGACCATGGCACTTTAGGACATGCTTTAATATTGAATGTGGCAGTGATGGTGGGTTAATTGGGCAGACTTGATGATCTTAAAGGATGTTTTCATCTTTAATGATATTATGATTCTGTGATATAGGCATATCAACATTATTAATTGGATCAGTAGATGCAAATGTATTTACTTGGAGTGAAAGAAGACGAAAAAAATTGTGAAATGAATAGACAGATGCTGTAGGAGTCCATAAGAATACTGTCTCAACCTTATCATCAGAAAATTTGGACAATATATCCCTAAAAACTGAGGCTAAGGTCTTGACAAAGTTTGGCCTGCCAGTGATGCTCTGGGGCTAAGACTGGACTGTGTAAACCAGGGTGTTGATAACACTGAGAAGGGACTGTGTGAAACAAGATATGCCATCTCTCCTGCATTCCAGGAGAAGAGACAAAATATGCTTCTTCCCTGGCCTTGCAGAGACTGTGTGGTACAGGATATGCTGTGACCATCAAGCCAGCTTCCAGAAACAGAACAAGATATACATACAGCCCTGTCCTTGCAACACAAAAACACACTTCCTGGCAAAAGGCCACTCAAACTGATCTTGCCTTGGATACTGTTCGGACACTTCTTGGTCTTACGTGACAGAGAAAGAACTGAACAGGGGGGCAAGGGGAACATGTAGTATAAAGGTGGCCCCTTAGCAACGGCTTTTGGGAAGCTTCTCCCACTTGGAAGCCACCCCCACTTGGAAGCTTCTCCCACCTGGAGGATGACATCTACAGGGGATGCCATGAGGACTCGGTCATCAGGTGGTAGGTATCAAACCCTTTTTCCCTCTCCCTTTCTCTTTACCTTTCCTATCTCACTTTCTTATTAAACCCTTTTTCTCTCTCCCTTTCTCTTTACTTCTCGTATCTCACTTTCTTATTAGACCCCTTTTTTCTCTCTGCCTTCCCTATCTCACTTTTTCTATCACGATTCCTGCTTCATGGGATAATAAAGTTTCACTGTTTAACCAAAGATAACCCCTGTTTGGGATTTCCTTTTACTTTGAGATCCAGTAAACAAACCATCATGCCTCCAGCTCAGCTGGCTGGACTGTGACAGATGCCAAGGGAGTGTCTAATTTCCATGAAAATAAACTACTTTTATTTAATTCTGTGGGAAATACAATTTGGAGAACATGGAATACAGAGAGAGGAACATGGCATGAGTTTTATATAAAACCTAGGCATTTTTCTGAACATTGAATCAAATGAGATACATTCTATAGGTAGAGTAGGCTCAGCTGGGTGGATGAGGATGAATTCATAGCTCCCATAGCATCAGACACTCAGGGTTGAATGTTTCTTAAACCTATATTTTAAATCAGTTCAGGTGGAGTCAGTAGAAATGTTTGGGTGGATCTGACAACACCTCCCAGTGAAAACAGAGGGAACTACCTGGTTCTGCCCTCACTTGTTCATTTTACCCTTGTGCTCTTGCACTGGCTCTGTTAGTCAAAAACTAAAGTCAAGCTACCTAGTTCATTAAGCCAGGAAAAATTAAATCTGCCAAATTATTTCCACAGAGAATATGGGTTTTGGCATAGCCAACAAACAATGGCTGGGAGACCTGAAGAGGAGAGATTGGTTTTGTGTTTGGTTTGGTTGTTTTTTTACCGTTTGGTGTTTGTTTTTTTTTTTTCCTTTCAGGTTTAATTAAACCATTGGCTTTCTTCAAATACTCATGGCAACAACACCATCATTTTATATCTTTGAGGATGGAATAAGATTGTAGCAGTTATTTAGAGGGAAAAATTTTCCAAAAAAAGGGGGAAAAAACCCCAAACCACATAATGAATTTGCTGAAATGCTTTTCTGAAAAACAAATTTGATAGAAGAAAAAAGTTTCCTGGCAATTTTCATGAAGTCAGAATATCCAGGACTTTAAATAATTCTGTATTTCAAGCATTTACTTAGTAAAAGATTTGAGACAAAACCTCTTTCAGAGTATTTGAATGTGTATATATACAGAGATGCAGATTACATAGATATGAATATAGAGATATAGAGAAACAAGAGAGTGCTTTAAATCTCCAGCTAGGATATGTGTCGAGTTAGTGTAAAAGCAATCTCTCTTATTTATTCCATCTTTTGCAGTCTAAAAATACTACTAATGCTTGAATATTTCTCCAATCTAAATGAAATTGCCTTCATGTTTTACTCTTGCTTTTTATTGTTATATCTGAGTGTGGGATAGTGGGGCGTTTTGGAGGTTGTTGGGTTTTTTTTTTCCCTGAGAGAAAAATGTTACCTCTCTCTTCTGCTTACTCCTTAACCTGAGTGTGTTTTTTTTAAGATCCTTCTCTGATCTCAATCAGGCGCTCTCGGACTACAGCAGACCACCTCTCAGTGCTGAGAGAATTTATGTTCTGATGGGAAATGTCAAGAACTTGAAGGAATCAGTGGGGCTAAGTGGGCATCTGAGTAGTTCATTGTGCTGTACTGTGATTCTTGCTGTGCCATTATCACTGAACCCGTTGTCATGGGTTAACCCACATGAACATGGACCTGGTTTTCTTTGTGAATTTTTTCCATTTTCTCCCAAGATGGGGGCGGGGCGGTGGCACTGTTTTTCACCCAAGCCCCCTGTCTCGCTGCTGCAGGGCAGCGGCATGGCTTTCCCCCCCCGAGCCCCTCTCCTCACCACCACTGGAATGATGCTGGCGGCGGAGGCGCGCAGGAGAGGTGGTGCCGGTGGCGCGCAGCGGTGCCCTTGCCCGGTTCCCTGCTAGGGGCCAGCCAGGGGCGCAGCCACGTGGGGGGGTCTAGAGGGCCCCCAAAGGATGAAATGAGACACCGGCACTCCCGGAAGACAGAGGAGACTAACAGTTCAGAGTATCACTTCATTGGACGAAGGGGAGAACTACCGGAGGTGGGACGGGGGAGCCTTCAAAAGCCCAAGGGCGAAAGGAATTGCTCTCTTCCTCCTTGCTTCACTCCAGGAGTCTTTGCTTCTCCGTACTTTCCTTCCAGCTGATCTCAAGAACATCAGGCATCCATCCTTCCCCGACGATAGCTGGCAGACGTCGCTACCGGGTTTTTTTCTACCCGTATTATGTTATTGTTGATACTTCCAGTTTCTTTGAGGGGGATTGGTGTTTTGGGTGGGATTTGGGTTTGAGGGATTTCTCCATCGTGCTGGGAGTGGGTTTCATCACATGGGGGAGGGGGAAGCTTTGTTTTTTTTATGTTCCCCACTGTTGATATCAGTTGCACACAAATTACTTTCCCATTTTATATTTCCCTGTTCCCTTTTCTCTTTTATCTTGTAAATAAATCCTGTTACATCTCTAACGATCTCTCGTCCAAGGAGTGGAAAATGACCCTTTACCGGTCTTAAACCAAGACACCCATGCAATGAGAAGGAACCTCAAGAGGTCTCTGGTACAATCTCCCTCTCAAAGTTTGACCAAGACTCATTCCACACCAAGTTTCTCAGGGTTTTATGTAGTAATACTGTAAAATTCTTCAAAGATAAAATCTACCCAGTGTGGACTAGACATAAAGTCAGATAAAATAGAATAAGATTTACAGAGGAAGGACTTTTTCCTAGTGCCAAAAAGAGATTCCAGCTGCCTCTTCCCAGATAACATAAAGGTCATACTGTCCCACAGAAGTTCCTTAAACACTGATAAGCACCTGTACACTGAAGAATGGGGTGGTATGAAGGCACCATAGTCAGTAAAACAAGTATCAGATGGGAATGTGGTGACCCCTTTCACCTGTTCCAGCTATCCATCAAGAAACAATAGATGCCTGTCACACAATCCAAATATAACATTTCTGATTGAAGTAATTCAAAACTCTGTGCAATCCTAAAGAAATAATATATAAAGAGGTTGAAAATGAGAAGAAATTGGGAGAAACTTTCCATCACACTGCTGGGGCACCTGTTGAGCTGAACCTCCCTTTTCCAGCCCATATAGGCTGTATGGGTAAGCAGTAGCCTATGTGTATGTGTCATGGGTTAGAGTTTGATGTACGAGGGAATTCAGTCCATCATCAGCATGTTTGCAGACGATACCAAGCTGNAGAGGTGACCTCATTGTTGTTTGCAACTCCCTGAAGAGCAGTTGCAGTCGGGTGGATGTAAATCTCTTCTCTCAGGCAGCCAGCACAATAACAAGAGGATGTGGCCTTAAGCTACGCATGGGGAGGTTTAGACTGGATGTTAGGAAGAGCTTTTTCACAGAGAGAGTGATGTCTCAGTGGAATGGTCTGCTCAGGGAGGTGGTGGAGTTACCATCTCTGGAGGTGTTTAAGAAAAGACTGGATGAGGAACTCAGTGACATGGTCTAGGAGACGGAAGGCTCAGATGGACAGAGCGTGGTGCCCATGGCTCCAGGGTTGTGGGTTCCATCCTTGTGTGGGCATTCACTTGGAAGTTGGACTAGATGATCTATGTGGATCCCTTCCAACTCAGAATATGCTGTGAACCTCTGAACCATATATTTTTATTTCTATGCACCATGTTGCATATTTTTTTCTTCACTGCCTAGTATTTTGCCATTATTCCAAATTTCATTTCATCTTGAAGTCAATCAATAGTTTTGAAAACAAATCTCATCTTTTTTCTCATGTAAAAACAATCCTGATGCTTCCGCTTGATCATAAAATGATGTTATTATCAATAATTTATGGGAATAACATAGAAAGAAGGACAGATGCTCACACAATTCTATTATTTTTTTTTTATTACATATTTCAGCCCTAAGCATCTTAAAGGTCTTCATTGATTTATATTCTACACACCAGAATAATTTCATAGATCCATGTTTATTAGCTGTGCAAAAACATTTCAATTTAGGACACGAATGAAAAGCCACATCCATACCAAAATGCAAGGTTCATGTACTCATAAGACTTCCTCTACAACAGTTAGTACTTTAGATTTCTTCCTTTCAGTGTTGTACCTACAGCAAGGCATCATGAATAAATATTAGTATTTATTGTCGAGATGCAAAACTGAAAACGTCCTTAAGGATGGTATTTCACAACACTCATAACTTGTAATGTGATGTAACTGATAGTCCTGTGTTAGACTGTCACTAAATTAGACAAGAGTCAGTTTCAAGGTCTGCACATGTTTCTGTGATGCCTGAGAAATCAGTTCCTCTATGCCTTAATTTATTATCTGAAAATTATTGGAATCACTTCTGGTTATGGTTTCAGGATAATATATAGAGCATTTCTTAAACTGAGTCTCTAACATGCTTTGCACTGCAGAAATATGTGACAAGTGACTGGTTGATGTAGTGGCCTGTTGAAACCATTGTACCTGTACCTGTACTTGAAATGGTCACTTAGTTCTGCTCTCTGAACAGCTTCCATACCTTATACTACATAGTTGCAACTCTTCCTTTAGGTGTTCAGATTTTATAGATCTGGCCTCTTTTATTTAAAACTTAACTTTTCAAAACTAAAAAAAAAAGACCTTTGATGTAAAATATGTAAGAATACAGCTGTTAATTCAAAATATTTTTTTAAATATCCTTCTTTCAGCCTTAATGAAAAAAATTAATTCCATTTCAGCAAAGCAGATCTCTTATGCAGTGTTCCACAATTCAATTAATTACTTATGTATAAGTTCATAGACATCCTTAGAAATTCTTATCATGAGAGAAAAGGTACTAATTAACTCTTTCTTGCCAGCCTCTGAATGGGAAACTGTAATTAATATCTGAAATTTTTATTTTCCCCTAAGCTACAGCTAACATATCAACAGCGATATTATGTAGAAATTCTTCAAAGATTTAAAACAAGAGAGTGAAGCATGCTTGAGCCCAAGCATTGTAATTCTTATCCTCTACTTGAGAATAATTAATTAATTATGTCAAACTGGGAAATAAACTTGGTCATTCTTTAGCCAGAAGAATAATTTAGTGTTTATTAATTTCAGAAATTATTTTCCAGAGGACTAGAAGACAGCAAATGTTAAAGTTAAGGAAAAATACATTTGACAGTCTGCTAATCTTTAATCTTTTACTGCTTTCCCAATTGAACCAGTATAAAACTACTTAAGTGGGTGTTTCTGTAAATCTCATGATGTAGGAAAACAGTATATTGAATATTCTGCATATTCTTATTTGTTAGGTGACTTACTGAGGCAAAACCGCAGACTTCATTTTGTCATTCAACCATAGTGACTGCTCAGGTAATGACCAAGAATTTAGTTGTTAGTATTCTCTGTGTTTCCAAGAAATATTTTAGAAAACTTATAGTAAGGCTCATTTAGCTCTATGTCATTTATTTGCATAAAAGGAAGCTTTAATCTCATTTGTGTAATTTAAATAAACATTGGTCACAAGCAAAGTATTAAGGGAACCATTAGGATAAAATTTTATTTTCTGGTTGTTTAGTGTAGTTTAGGAACTGATGCAAATCTTATGGAATTAATAGGCTGATTCCCATTGATGTAACGTTTTCTAGAATAGACACTAGCAACAACTATATTGCCTTTCTTCTTAAATTCTACAGACATTAAATCATTTACAAGACACATAATTTATAAATGCCTTCTTTTTACTATTTCAAATGTAAGTAGTTTAAATGTACAAAATTAAGGGAAACAGTTTCATTTATGTCATCTCCTTGTCAACCTGCATATTTAACAAAAGCCAAATACATTAAGTAATACTTCTTGATTTTTTAGATACAGTAGTAGTTTCACCCTGGTTGGATGCCAGGTTCACACTAAAGCTGCTCTCTCACTCCCCTCTGAAAATGAACAGGAGAGAGGAAATATGTATAACAAAGTGTTTCATAAGTTGAGGTAGGGACTATGAGAGATCCCTTACCAATCACCATCATTGGCAAAACAGACTCCAAGTGGGGATATTAATTAAATTTATTATTAACAGAATCAGAGCTTGAGAATAAGAAGTAAATAAATGTTATGGACACCTTTCTCCCACCCTCCTCCTTCTAAGTTCTACCTTCTCCCCCCCAGCAGTCCAGAGACAGGGAATGTGGGTTAGAGTTGTTTTTTTCTACTGATGCTCAGAGAGAGAAGTCCTTCCCCTGCGTCCCGTAGGGTCCCTCCATTGGAGACAGTCCTTTACAAACTGGTCCAGTGTGAGTCCATCCCATGAGCAACAGTTCTTTAGATACTGCTGCTGCATGGATCACTTTTCCATGGGGTGCAGTGCTTCAGACACAGGCTGCTCCAATGCGGGTCCCCCACAGGGCCACAAGTCCTACCAGGAAAACCTGCTCCAGCATGGGCTCCTATCCCCACAGGTCAGTGGGTCCCTGGCAGGACCATGCTCCAACATGAGCCTCCTCTGGGGTCCCAGCCTCTTTCCAACATCCACCTGCTCTAACATGGGCTCCTTCACAGGCTGCAGGTGAATCTGCTCCACCATGGTCTTCATCATGGTCTTCATCATGGGCTACTTCCTAGTGCCCATGGCCACCCCATGCTGGGAAAAAACCCTTTTCCTCTCGACCGGGGACACAGGTGTGTGGGTTGCTCCCTGTCCTGCTGTCCCGGTGTCTCTCCGAGTGGGTAGACCTGGTCTCGCCATACTCGGGGTAAACATCTACTCTGAGAAAATCTCGGACATCACATCTAACCTGAGAATGTGTAAATCTTTCATAACTGCACACAGCTGCTTTGCTCTGTGTGGGGGGCAGCTCGCCCTCGAGCGGAGTGGGGGCGGCATGAGCAGAACATCCATGGTCCGTGCAGCACGGCCTGGGAGTTGATTTGAATATTCATGACTACTTAATTTGAATATTTATGTGTGTCAGTGCATGCACAGTTGTGAAACAGGCCTCCTTAATCGCTGAAAACCCACACCTCTACGATGTGAAGCTGCTATCTGGGGGCCACGAAGTGTAAGAGGGTTGACTGTACAATAATTTTCATTAACAATTTCAGTCATTGTGAAAAGATTATTAGTTTTCATAAGAAAGAGAGAATTGAATAATTAAAGAGAATCTGAATATATCACTGTTGCCACACCCTCTAAGTGCATCAGGGCTAAAAAAAAGATTTCAAAGGGAAAACTGAGCTCAAATGGGAGCATGATCTGTGAGGATTATAGATCTCTAGGAAGAATCTTAATGAAGAATCATTTTAGGCATCAAAATTCATAAGAAGGATGAGAACCAGGTTATCAATTTAATCCTTAAATACATATCACTTAAAGAACTTGCCACTATTTTATCAGTGACTCCTCTAATAAATTTCAGATTGTTGAATGCTCCTGAAGGAATGAAACAGGCCTATAGATTCAGTTATAACTATTTTTTATTTCCCCCCTTCCCTCTACCTTTATCTTGTGCTTCTGTACAGAAAAAAATTGGGAGGAAATGTAGATGTCATTCAGTTCATTGGAACTAATTTACAGAGAAGGGCAGCATATACTAAAAGGAATGAGGATTTTTTGTGGGAGGTTTGGTTTGTTTGTTGTTATTGTTTTCTTTGTTTTGTTCTGTTTATTTGTTCTGCTAGCATCCCTGGGTGCCTATACAGATACAAAGCAGATAAGAAAATGTTAATCAGAAAAGACTCAAGACTTCCCATCAGTAATTATAAAAGACAGTTTTCTAAAATGTCTAGTCATCCTGTGACCTTCTATATGGCCTGCAGCACTTCCCTGAGGAGATGATGACAACAGGTTAGTGATGGCAACAGGTTAGGTAACAGGTTTGGCTAGGTTAGGTAATAGGTGATAGGTTGGACTCGATGATCTCTAAGGTCTTTTCCAACCTTACTGATTCTGTGATTCTGTGATTCTGTGATCTGCAATGTCTACAGTTTGTGGAGAATCTTGTTTCTACCTGTTCTTCTCCAGTATATCTCAGTACAGATCAAACAAAGACTTCAAGGTTTACCTTTCTGCATTTGAAAGGGGCATGTTGTGGAGCACCAGCATTCAGGGCAGTGACCTCTTTCACAGGTGTCACATAAAAAAGGTATCTCAAAAATACTTTACTATGGGTCATGGACCAAAGGCTGGAAGAATCGTGATGGCACTGAAACTACAGTGAAACTGCAGTAACCTACAGGAAAAAGTTCTCTGTCTGGGAGGTAAATAAAACTTGATTTGGTATTTGGGATATGACTGGATACAGTACAGAGATGAGTGAAGATTATTCTTGATGGATAAATTTACTCTTTTACATACTTAATATCCTGGCCTGAGAATAGCTCATGAAAGGCTTGAGATAGATGTGGAAGGGCAAACCCAGGTTCACAGGGGTCAAGAAAACAGAAAGTTAAGAAAAACTGTCTGGACAACAAGAGGTATGATCACTCACTATTCTGAAAAGAAGATGAATAAAGACTTGGGAAAAAATGAAGAAAAGCCAACATTTTAAGCAAATACCACACTAAAGCTTTTCTCTTATTTTCTTCTAATTTCAGCATTTTCTAATATCAGACTTTTCCTCATGCTTATAATAGTATTGCAACAAATAGCTAAATACATCACTGCTAAAATCAATATTTTACAGATATTTTTGCCATGCTAAAATGAACAGTTTATCTGTTAATGTTACAAAAAGTATTTTTACAAAATCTTTTATTTATATTACCATCAATGGACTACCGTTTGACAGAAAAAATAAACGTCCTGTAATGTAATGAGTTTTTGTAATTTATATAAACATTGTTTCTCTCAATGGAATATATTTTCTGTTACTGCATTTCAAATATACCTAGCGTTTCTAATAACATATCCACCCTTTAACAATATGAAAAAGTATTTATTTTAAGATGAAGAAGGTGATTTTTTTTGCTAAAATATAACTTCCTGCTTAGAGACTCAAGAACAATATAAATTTTCAGCTTCCTAATTCTAAAATTGAAAATACTAGGAGGTTTTAAAAGATCGTTTGATAATTCATCTGCAAAGAAAATTGAGTGATTTTTATATCAGTATACAAATACTTCCATAAGCAAGGAATAAGCATTATATGAAAGCTCCCTTACTCTTATTGGATTTATTTCATATTGCACTTATTAATGCTGAATTTTTCTGCTTTTTCATGCATTCAAGTTTATAGTTTCTTTGGTACAAACCAGAAACTGACAGTAATGGGAAATACATGTAAAATATCTTGAGTTCTACCTGCAAGAGAGCAGCAGCTACCTTTTTGCTGGCTTTATCTGGAATTATGCAGCGGAGCTAATGTTGACAAAATGTAGTAAGACAAAGATACTATTTTAATTTCAATTAAAATATATAGAAATATGTCACTCAATACTCAGAGACAAGGAGAGTATCTCTCCTGCTTCCTAGCATGAAGAGTCCAGTGAGATGAACCAGAAGAGGGATAAACCTGACAATTACAGTTCTAAGACTCCTATAGAAAAGACAGCTGAATTCATTATAATCCACTTGAGTGTGTGTCCTGCTAGTCTCCAGCCTTTCAGGCTTTCATGTTACTGAACATCTCCCTGTGTTTTGGTTTTTTTCTGTCAACATCTATACATTGCAGTTGATCTGGATGTGTGTAGTAGACCTGCAGTGCCACCTTTGCTATGGATCGCCAAATCAGCTGTGCTGTGCCTATCTAAGCTGGTAGCCTATTTGGCATCCTGCTGCATTTTAGAAGATCTAGGAGCAGGCACATAGGTGAATGAATTGGCTTGGTGATTTTCAAATAGGCCGTTGCTTTAGGATAGAAAACACTAACAAACACAAGTAAACATGACAAAAGAAAATATAAACTGCTCTGTTTTCTTAGCCATTTAAACACATCATATACAAACTATAATACATTATTCCCATTAAATTAATCTGAAAACAAATGCTAGAATACCCTGGTTCATCCAGAGTAAATATAAAATCTTTCATTAATAAAATATGCTAAGCTTCACTAAAAGGATACTAAAACTAGTTTTAAGTTTCATGTCTTTCAACAAGTCTAAAAATTATGTAATTTAGGAGTGACATTTTCCAATGTTTTATAAGTGACTTCTTCCTTGATAAGTTCCCTTGATAAAGGGAACAGTATTTGTTTTTATCTTATCCGTAGTGTTTCAAATAAGCTTAAACATCTACCTTCAGAAGAGCTCAACCTAAGTATTCTCATTTGAAAGACTATTAAGTTTACCTCAATGACACAAGAGATAGACATGAGTAGAAAACAAAAATACTTCAGCTGACTTCTTTTCCCCCAAAACTGGTGGCATCCTTCTAATTATTGTGTATCATTCTCCTTGTTTAAAAGTGGAGAAAATTATATGTTCATCACAAATATATTGTGAGATCAAGCTTTTGGTGAATTATCACAAATATAGAACACTAAATTTTAAGTAAATTGTTATAATTATAAACATATACCTAGGTTTCTTTACAAGGCATTCACTTTATGGTCTTGGTCATGGTCTTAAGCTCCAGCAAGGGAGGTTTAGACTTGACATTAGGAAAAAGTTTTCCACTGAAAGAGTGATCCGGCATTGGAATGCGTTGCTAACGGAGGTGGTTGAATCGCCATCCCTGGAGGTGTTGTAGGCTAGACTGGATGAGGTGTTGAGGGTCATAATATAAATGTTATAGGTGTTAGGTTTTAGTTGGATTATAGGTTGGACTAGATGATCTTCAAGGTCTTTTCCAGCCTTAGCAACACTGTGATACTGTGATACTTTATTACTCAGAAGTTTAGTTATATTTAATGACACCTGATTTTAACAGTGAGAGCATACCCTATACTCTCAAGCCACACTCAGAAAACCATATTCTCCGTTTATTCCTCTCCATGGTAATATACATGGTTAATGTCTCTTCAAACATCTGTAACTGAGCATTTGACCATATTTTAGTTTAGCTCTCATGTTGAGTTGTAAAATAGCAAACCAAAATACTGAATTACTGACACATTTCAAGTCATATGAAGTTACTGATAAGATAGAGAATGATCCTTTCACAAGACAATAAACAGTTAATATTTCTATTTCTACATGAGCTTCAAAACAGACTTAAAACACCTCTGGTTAATGTTTCTCTGTGCCCACACTCACTCAGTAAGGGTACATCAAATCTAGAAATCTAGAAAAAGAGATAGAGAGGCTTGATCATTTTATGGCAACTCTTTGAATAGAATGTAGGGTAGTACTTGTCATAAGATAAAGTAAGAAATGACATGATAGCCATTAGAAAAACATGGGTGTAAGAAAGAGATGAGGTGGGCTTTTCTGCAGCCAAAAGTCAGAATAAATAGTCACAGAATCACAGAATCACAGAATATTATGAGTTGGAAGGGACTCACAAGGATCATCTAGTCCAACTCACCATCTAACACCTGTACAGAGACCGAAAGCACATCCCAGAGAGGTAAACACAAACCTAGTTCCCTCACAGTCTAGCAGGCCACTCCAAGCCGGAAGGGACCCAGGATCATCCAGCCCTACACCCCCCAGCTAGACCAGTTATAAAGCAATGATTAGACAACATTTCTCCTTATATATATCAAAATAAGATTATATGGAGTAACCTTTTACAAATTGAAATAATTTTTATACTAGCAACTAACAAAGTGAAAGAGGAGCCCAGGCCTGCACAACTTTACTCACTAAGTCCATTCATACAGAAGACTCATTCGGAGAAAATTTCAGGCTGCTGCAGTCTGTACCTCCTCTTCCAGTTTATACTTCCATCTTTGGTATCCCCAAGGAGACCTCTTGGATTACATATTTGAAAGAATGTTGTTTTGGTCTGTGGAAAATCTCATGTACATAATATAACTTTCTTCAGCTCTAGTGGTTTCAGCCAAGATTCGTGACTCAGAAGTATTTGCAAATAAAAATTAGATTTTCGGAATTGTCACATTTTGATAAACACTGGAGTTATTGAGCAGTTTCAGAAGGCTACACTTTACATGGATGGAATGTAATTTCTGGTATTTTCAAAATTTTTGTTCCTGTTTTTAGAAGGATAACAAGTATTCAAAAGAGAAAGAGTATCTGAACGACTTTAAATATAGGCAGAAAAATTGTTTATGTTATTTTTATTTTTTTTTAGTGTATATGAGGTTTTTCTCCTGGATTTTTCTTTCGACAATACTCTGTTAGACAGACCAATGTTTGTTCTTTGCCAGCAGACAAAAGGGACAGAGACAAAACTGTTCCAGGTTTTCTGTCTGTTCCAACTTTTAGATGTTAGTGGTATTCACAAAAATTTTTTATCCTCTTTCCCAATCTAATTTGAGTCACAAAGTTGTATTACAGCTGTATTATATTGCCATACATTTCATTCTCCCATCACACCAAAGTGTCTTTTATATATCCTGGAAATTTTCTCTGGGCAGAGTAAGAATTCTCTGGGTTAAAGACCAGAATGCTTATCTACAGCACATAGTGTTTCTGTTTTAATATTTTACCAATTATTTCCTGGTTTTAAGCAATCAATGATTTTCAGATGTTTCCATACTATTTTAATATGACATTAGTCATCTGGTGAACATAATTCAATTTTTTTCTCCTTCTGTATTGGGAATTGCTTAACTATTCGATGTATTTATTTTAATGCTGGCAGTTTTGTTTGGTCAGCAAGTTTAAGCTTTTCAAAGTTGAATTCTCTGCTCAGGTGATTTATGAAGACTATACATAAAGGCTTGAATAATCAAAGAAATTCCATCTGTGATAAAACTTCTAACAAAATTATTATAGTTCTTTCATCCATCTGCATAAGAAGCTGTATCTGCTTTTGTGCTCAAGTATGTGGTTTTGAAGCTTATCTGGAACATATTTCTCTGCACAAGGGAGAAACTGATCATTGAAAAGACATTTTATATCTTAATGTGTTCCAGCTGTGCAAAATATGCTTCTATAGATCAACTGCTCTGTGTACAGGTGAAGTTCCACTGAAATGCAGTAGAATTGAGAAGTTCCCAGAAATGAAATTTAACCTTTTTTTATCACCCACTCTGTGCTGCAAAGGCTGAATGACACACAGCATACTAATAGAACTGGAATAAATGACATAAGATTACTGATAATTACCCGACTGTTGCTGAGTGAATATGTGGTCAGATATTCATCAGGTATTGACAGATAGAATTACAATGAGAAGTCTTCAGAGAAATATGCCATCCCTGGAGGTGTTTAAGACAAGACTTGATGAGGAGCTCAGTGACATGATCTAGTAGGTGGGGAGTTAGACTGGATGATCCAGTGGGTAGTGCCATGGTTTAGACAATAGGTTGGTGTTGGGCTACAGGCTGGACTTGATGATCTCCAAGATCTCTTCCAACCTTGCTAATACTGTGACACTGTAAATAATTTTTCTTGATAGTACATATTTGCTCATAAGTAACCCTCTTTGGAATGCAGGTGACCCTTTGCAACCCTCTGCTGTGAGAGAGATTTTTTCTGTCAAAATTATAATACCATTGTGGTTTCTAAAAACAGGAGGTGGGCAGACAACAAAATGTCAACTATGCTTCCAATTCTGTCTGAAACACACTAGCAAATTTTAACAGCATGTTTTCTTTCTGCTGTTTTTTTGTCAAATGATACAAAGACTGAGGAAACCCAAGTTACCAGGTCATGAACTCAATGGGCAGTGATGATTGGTACAAACATAGTTGCCATTTGATTACTCTCCTAGAGTGAAAGAGGAAGAAGAAGACTAAGTATGACTAAAATATCTCTCAGGTATGTAAATAAAATATAGCAGTTTATAGAGACTTCTACTGAAATAAAATGAACTTATTTTGATAATGAAAATAATGTCCTCTATGGAGCCCTGGATGTGCTGTTTTATCCACTTTATAGTATTACTTACTTAAAATTAGCTCAGTTATCTCAGAGCCGTGCTGCAGAGTCAGAATGTCTTCCAGAGTGACTTTTCAACAGTACAACAGTTCAGTGTTGTACCAATCATCAAAAACCAGAAATCACAGAAATAAATTAATAAAATTATATGTAATTATATCATTGCCATTTACTTCCTCTAACTACACTGTGTAATATTCTTCATTCAGGTCATCAACAAGTTGAAAAATTTGGAATTTCTAAGCTGAATATAAAAGGAAAATTAATTGTGATATTTTACCTTAATAAAAGATAAAGAACTATTTGGTAATGCTAGGTTTCCGGCTAAGAAATTATCACGTTCCTGGATTTCCTACTTCAGATATGATATCAGAGATTTCTGATTCACTCGAGATGTTTTGATTTAAGGAAAAAACACAAAACAACAACAGCAACAACAAGAAAACAAACAAACAAAAACCAAACAGAACAAGCAAAACCCCCGAAACAACAAGAAAACCAGCCAAGCAAAACCCAGAAATAAATATTAATTTCTATAAATTCTGCAAAAGGTAGTATCAGTGTGTAGCCAACACACCGAGGATATTATTACAATTTTTTTTTATGAAATAAAAGATATATATTTTTTCTAAATTAATTACTCTCTGTTCCTTGCTAAATATGTAACTCAGTAGCAAAGAAAAAACAATTTTACTAGCTATGGTCCCATAAAAATAAATGTTAATACAACTTCGAGTGAAGTAATTGACATGATAATGAAGAATGATTTTCTAAAATTTTTATTGGAGCCTCTAGGTATAAATTAGATAAAATAATTACAAATTTCTGTGAAGTGGAGGCTGTACCATCTTAATCTCATAAATACCAGATTTAAAAAATAGACTCAATGCAAATTTCTCTTCATAAGCCTTAAAAATATTCTTCATAAATAGTTTTCAGGCCATGCACTTCTGCACTTCTTTATTCAAGCACTCAAACAAGATTTACAGCCAAATCTTTCTGAGTTGAGAGTTGAGATGTTTATCTAAACTGCACATACCTGGTGAACCCCTGCTCTGCTAATATGCTTTGCAGCAGAAGCTTTCTAAAATTTTGCAGCATGTAGTGATAAAATTCTCAGTACTCCTCTGAGATAAGAAAACTTCATGTTTTACCTTTTTTGCGGACCTCAGCTGCTCCCTGGATTTTTTAATATTTTTTGTGGGCTTATTTTAAGGAGAAAAGTGTGGTGAATTTAAAATAGATGTAGCAATTACTTGCAATATTCATAAACCCTACCAAGAAATTGCCTGCATAAAAACATCATTTGCACAAAGGACAGATTTGTGTACATATCTGAAGTATCATATGAGAATCAATATATTTCAGAATTATTTTTGAGGTTTCTTACAGAAAAATTCCTATTTTCTTGAGTCTGGAAAGTCTATTCATTTGAAATATAAAGTGTTTTGTTTGGAAAAAATTAACAATTAGAAGGAATCATAATTTTTTTTCTACTTCACAGAATCACAGAAAATTA
>WEKX01021847.1:276904-299721 GCA_013390025.1 Pitta sordida | reverse complement strand
ACTCACCACTGTACTAAAGTGGAGAGTAGCTTAGCCTGGGCACTTCTTGATGGGTATATTAAATTAGATTAATTCCTAGTTTATTTTTAATATACTGGAAAACTTTTAAAGGGAATTAAAGATACAAGAATTTGGTAAATATACAGACTTGGGAAGATCCAGCCATTTAGATTTTATTCTAATTTTCAGTCAAGTATACCAGCAACCAAGGTTGTGATCATAGATACATTTAGGTCAGGAAAGACCTCTAACATTATCAAGTCTAATAATTAATTCCCCCATTATAGTCCTATATGATTTTATAATTGGACAAAAACTAAACTTACTATATGGTACAGTTGTACCTACTCATGCTTTTTATGAATATTTTAACAAAATCAGAAAGACTGATCTGTGTACCACAAATATAAATACCTAAGGTACAAAACTAGACTCTCTTTTTTCATATGGCATATATATATGTATTTCCTAAAGAGAAATCTTCCCAGGAATAATAAAATCATACTGCTGTGAAATAAAACTAACACAGGAACTAAAGAGTTAAACAAAGGCAAGTTATTTGGTATAATGTTATGAACATGAAATATGTATTCGTCAAAATGTAACTACAAAGAACTCTTCATATTACATGATATAATGAATGTCATAATGGAAGTTCAAACATCACAGGGAAAAGAGTTCCCTATGACAGGCAGAATCATTTTTCATTGAATTACAGCTAAAAGATGTAAAACAAGAAATGTTTGTGAGACTCCACTATTCTAAGAACTTACCACAGTTATTTTAGGTAGCATTAGTGTATATAAAAAAACTCAAACAAAAAACCACAATTTGGCTAACAGCATTCCAAGTGATTAAATTGCTCTGGAAAGATCAGCTTTGAAATATCACCTCCCTCCATCCCACACATTTTTGAAGCCTAGATGTATGTCCCACTAAAGTCAAGATCTCCTATTAACCTGCTTTCTCTGACAGCAGAAGGGAAAGAAGTTAAGTGAGATAGAGTCTTCTCACAAAATTTTTACAGTGGCAAATTTAAAAAAAAAAATTAATATCAGATGCCAAGAGACTTCCAGTCCATCTGGCAGATCACAGACCGGAGCAAGTTCAAATGACGACAAACTTTTGGAAGATGGTGTGAGCAGAAGTATTTCTCTTCAGGATCTTCTTTCCACCACTCAAAATTCAATAAAATTCACAGAGTTTTACTCAAGTTCAAGAACATTTGTCTAACATTTTGGAGTTATAAAAGTGACAAAGAAACAGAAGTTAAATTTTTCAAGATGCTTTTTGCACCCAAAAAAAAAAAAATTGAGCAGACTTTCATTTCTCAATGGCTCACACCTCTTGTTTTTACGGACATCAAACACGTCAATTTGAGTGGAGTGACTACAAAAGCTTTAGAACCCTTTTCACAGACTCGGGCAATCAATTGCCCCATCTCCTTTTAATGGCAAGAGATAATTTATGTGAATTATCTTAAAAATAAGAGAGGTCATTATTTCTTTTAAATATGAAGGCTGTTAGACCACATTGAACTGGTAAAGTTATTTCTCTCACCTGATAAAAGTAAACCACCAGAAAATATCAACTTACACTTTTGTCATTATACTGGCCTCTATCCAGTAGTAGAAATAGCAGTACCAACAGTTCTGTGAGTAGGTTACCTTATTGCCAAGGAAAAAGAAATCCTACTTTCTAATCCAAAAGGCTGCATTAGTGGAGGGGTCATACAAAAAGGGCTTCTATCAAGTTAAGACATGCTCATACCTTAATAGAACTGGAAGGAGTTCTGTTTATGTCTCTTCAGCAGTATTATATGCTCTCCAACTTGTAGCAATAAGGAGGAATAAAATTAGACCTTGCAATACTTGCAGTTATTTGGGGGCAGGTACACTACAGCAATAAAAACAAGGCCGGAGGCACGAGGTAGCAATTCAGCTAGAAAAAGATTATCATGTACACAAAAAAAGGAAAGAAAATGCAGGTCTTAAAATGCATGTATGCAAATTCATAGTCTCTTGGGTATTCATAATAGTTTAAAGTGAAATGCAGTTTATGAGCATGAAGTTTCCTCATGGTTGGCTTAAGCTATTATAAATTGCACTGCATTTACCCCTTATAAATACTACTTTAAAACAATTATGACCCATAAGTAAATGCTTTCACTTGAAATGTTACTTATTATGAAAGGCACTATACCTTTATCATTCACCTCAAAGTTTCAGAACTAGATTACACGAAAGGCAGAACTGAAATATTTTGCCCATGTAAAGAATTCAAGTGTTTTAAGTCTCTTCTGAGATATGTTTCTTTTCTTTATAGAAACACTTTTTATCAGAAACACTTTTGCATAAAAATGGAAACAAACAATCACAGAAGCAGCAGCACAGAAGGGAAGGAGATCAAAACCAAGAAAATGATCTAAAAGTTTTATAGCATGCATATTCCCTAGTTTTAGTTATGAAAAACATTGAAACACTTGGATGTTAAATGTGCAGCTTAAGTAAAAACTTAGGCTAAAAAGTCTGCTTTGAAATGGGTTATTTGAAGCTAGATTTAGCACTAGAAGTAAAACCAGTTGATGCAATTCAGTGGCAAAAAATAGGACTTTTCTATGTAGACAAACTCTGCAGTGATCAATCAATCTAATAAAGTAGTAGATCTGGCTGAGGGGACTTATGTTTAACAATTATAATTATGAAATGGTATCAGTGATGAATACTCTGTGTTGTGAATACAATAGTGTTGTATTTTTAGACCACTGTATAATTTCTTTGATGATTTTGCTGGCTACTCACCTATTTTATAAGTCAGCAGGATACTTGAGAAGATGAGAAAAAAGTTTCCTCCTCCCTAGATTTATATATGTTCAGTTATATTCATTGTTATGCTGTTCTGAACAACTTACTCATTGATTTATGGTATGTGCTCTATAGAACGTTTTTAACGTTTTCATGTGCCCTGCATGTACCTCTCATTAAAAAAAAATAGTAAAAATTCAAGAACAGTTTCAGAAATTAGGTTCAGCGCAAAGGAAAAAGTAATATAAATCTCATCTTTTCTGATAAATTTATACACATCTATTTTCTCCTTGACATCCTGAGGGAAGTAAAGGAAACACCAATGTCTTACATCATGTGTCAACAAAACAACAAGCAAAAACGTTTAAAAATAGCAAGAAGCTCATGCCTCCATCAGGACAAAAATTTTCAGTGCCTCATAGTTCTGCAGGTTTCCCCCCAGTTCGTCTCACTGAAATCATCTCAGGTTGTCTGTAACATCGGCTCTCACAGGGAGAAATTACAAATAAGGAGGCATGGCCATCACTTCAAAGAGGTTTAGGGTATTAAGCCAAATTAAATATATATTCATATGCTGTAAAACTGTTGGAATTTCTGCCCTTGTTTGCTGGAAAAGTAAAGGGCTTCCCTCTTCCTCAGAAAAGGAGATACTGAAAAGGAGCCAGTATATTCCTCCCTCTCCCTAGGATTAGGTAAGATTTTTCCCCTCTTCCCCAACAGCAGGGCAGAGGGAACAGATCTAAGGACCCTATGGATGGTTCCTTCCTTCCTCTTTCCATATCCCTCTCAGCCACAGATGGGCTGCTCAGCTGGTGTACTGCCCTTTGTCTGCGAGTTATTTTCCTTTCTTACCCCTGGAAAGCAGCTGAAAGTTAAATATAGGGAAGAAGAAATGCACTGTTAGTAAATTTCAAAGGAAATAACACTCATTCTTTCATAATTGTACCCACTCTAATGGTTTAAAGCAGGTGCCACTGTAATACACCACTCCCTGTAAGGCTTCCCATCTAAAGTATTATCAGTGCTTTAAAAAAAAAAAAAGAAAATAAAAGAGCAGCACTTAATTCTTAAATAACTTTTTCTATTTCTGGGCATTGAGCCCAGCCAGTCCTTAGTGCTATTGTAATGCAAGTAATAAATAATCATTCTCTCTCCACTGACTAAGGAAATAATTGTTCCCATTCCACAGATGAGAAAAACCCCAACTTCCCAGATTCCTCGGAAAGTTGCCTTGAGCCTGTCAAGCGCCACAGCCACAAGGTGCCCTTATTTCTTTTTAGGGCATCAAGTGACTTTCCCAATTCCATCAGAAATAAGGCATGCTACAGAATGAAGCTACAGGGAAAAACAGGCAAGCTTTTGGACAAGTCTCTTCCTAGATGCTCTCTGGCTGGATTAGCAATCATGAGGACTCCTTGCAAATTTGCATATCGGGCACTCGTAGCAGAAGATAATAATCTCTCTTGTAGTGCTCCGTGATTGGGAATACGAAAGACATGGGAGTAGGAGCTCTGAAGATGAAGAGCACTCCGTAACACACTGGTAACACTACCTGTCCAAAGTCTTCACTGCAACAGTGAAGGCAGGTTTGCAGCAACCCAAACCTGTAAAGCTATAGTCTAGGTCAACAGCTAACTCAGAGTACCTTGGGTGTCACAGCAGCTGGGAGCCAGCACGAGTGAGCAGGTAAACCGCAGCCGGAAGATGATGCTGAGAAGCAGCTGTTAGTATGGAAGAGGGTTAAAATAGCCTGAAATAACACCTTTCAAAGGCACTTAGTATACTGAAACTCAATGTAAGGTCAAAAGAAAATTTAAATGCATGAGATTTAGCACATAATGAAGTACATTTTGGGTTCACCTCATCAGTGGAAAATAAGAGCACAGCAATACTGCCAGTGTGACATATCCCACAGAGACAGAACAGAACATGCTGGGAACAGCTTGTCTCGATACATCATGCACATTAGACAAGGTAACACCATACATCCCAGCCACAGCTTTGGCCGCGTCCCCAGGAACCAGCACATTCCACAGGCTCTGTACTTGTCTATTCCGAATTTGCTGGCCCTCACCTATTTCAACCTGGTGCCTGTAATGCAAGCAGCAACCTGCTGTCACACTGAAATTCCTCTTCGAGGCTCACTATGGCAGAAAGTAACAGCACCCCTCCAACCTACTCCCATAAACCTGTGCCTGCTGCATGGTGTCCCAGGGCAGTACTATTCCCAGCATGATCATCAAATGTGGCAAGAACAGCACACTCCTACCACAACCCTGGCCCACATACCCACCTCCCTCACAAGCCAGAGCCAGGGAATATGAAATTGCAGACACAGAGTATTCTGAGAAACAGCTTAATTGAAGTTACCAAGGGATGTGAATACGACTTTATAACAAAGAGACGTGTACCAATTTGAGTTGGAGTCCAATTCCCACAATGATATTATCTGTGTAGTGTTAATTCTTTATTATTCAAAAGATTGCTAACTGTTCATATCTGCACAAATGTGTTCATGCTTCATTCATTCCAAGTCAATAATAATGGATTCTTACTATTGATTATACATGAGCCTTTTTGTCCCATCATAATGAAATTTTAATGTTGATGGTCCCAAAACTATTATTTCAACCTAATAACAGCAAGGCTTGACAATTACCTCGCTCTGCGAATTGCAGATAGAACTAATAAGGTCATTCTTAATAACTTTTTGTTTACCTGACATTTGGTAATTTTATAGTTATTATGTATTATTTTAAAGTCCAAGGAGTGTTTTGCAAAGAAACATTGTCTCCCCATGGAATGAAATACAATTCTGTGAGGGTAAAGCCTTTCCCCTGCCTGCTCCCTGACCTGCAGTGGGGCACTCACTACCATTTACCTGAGCCTCTCAACCTCGGGGGAGAGGAGCACAGCTTCATGGTTGCAGTTCACAAAACACAATTACAAAAACAGAGGGTGGAAAAATGCAAGAACCTTAAAATCTCAGAAAAATCTGTAAGGGAAAACTTAATTCCAGAATCAGCAGCAGGGGTAGGCCAGCTAGTGACACAGTATTAGCCTGATACAGGGAACAGGAAGACGTTTCCATCTGACTGTGCATACAGCACTGGGGCAGGTCTGCCCTCGGGAGACTTCTCCCCTTTTACCAGGATTACCAAATACCCTCCCATCCCCACCAGGCCATATTCAGGGAGTAAGGATTTTTCTTCCCAAACAGATCTCTTCTCCTCAACTGGTGCTACTCACTGGTTAGTCCATCACCTCACTCCATTCCTGCCATGTGAGCAGGCAGCCCACGCCCAGGAGACCCCATTCCTACCATAGCACAAGGACCCAAAGATCCGACCCCCACAGCACACTTTTCCCTCCAACACTGGGCTGTTTTAAACACTTTTAATCCTTCCAAGGGCTGCAGAAGTACTGTTAATCACTCACTTTAGTACAGTGGTAAGTGTCCCCACCTGGCGTGTGGGAGACCTGGGTTTGATTCCTGCCAGGGAGACAGTGTTAAGAGTTGGACTCGATGATCCTTGTGGGTCCCTTCCAACTCAGAATATTCTGTGATTCTGTGATATTCTGTGATTCTGTAGCCAAGGTGCCCTCCCTGAGCCACTGACAGGCTGTGCCTCTCCACAGAAGATTCTTGGGCAGGGTAAACTCCCCTCAGGAAGCTGAGGAAACATCTGCCAACCCTTCCACTCAGACACATCCTCAACCTGTGACTTTGCTACTAAAAAAAAGCACACTTGTGGGTACAGACCTGCCTGTGAAACAAGGACAAAAAGTCCTTAAGGATCTTTCAATTTAGGGAAGCTTAGATTATATAGAACAGATTTTTCTGCTCGTTCTGGTCCCCCTGCTGATGGCAGGCCAGCCAAATTGAGGAATGTGGCTGTAAAATCATTTGGAGAATGAGGAAGCATTCTGGTAAGAAAGCTGGAAGCAGCTACACTTCCTTGAAAAAAAACCACTTCCTTGAAAAAAAAACTTTATTGAAAAAAAGAAAAAAACAATAGTAAACATCAAGAAGATGTCCTTGGGCTAAGACCACTGTTTGTAGCAGTCTCATGTGCATCATTTCTTGGTTAACTAGCTTTTTCTGTACTGTGAAGATCCCCAGTACAACAGGGATACGAATGCTGAGAATGGCTTTTTGCAGCTGTCACAATCTGCTTCCAATTACTGCGTTCCCCAGATATACTGAAATAGTCAAGGTTTGGTTTAACGTAACATTCAGTCCAAGGCAGGTAGTTTTGCATGGTTAAAGAATCAATTTTAGAAGGTGAAAAACAACTACTGAATCTGCATTTGGGCTTACTGAGCAGTAGCATTCATATCCACTGCTTCAATATACAGCACTGGTTATGAAAATGACACAGAAGGGTTTACTTTTCCCTAAATTCTGGGGGGTTACTGCTTTATTTTCCAACACCCCTTGCACACTTCTTTCATTACACTATTTGAAATCTAGATAGTAACTGCTGTGATGAAATTGTATGTTCCATTATATGGTAATCCCTCAAATATCGTGGGGGGTCAGTTCCAAAAGGATACCACAATAAGTGAAATCAGTGACATAGCAGTAAATACAGTAAAGCCAGTAAAGCTGTGTTATGAGTTTGATAACAGCATGGTGATTATCGAAAAGTTAAATCTAACTTTGAGGAAGGGAGATGTTAATCCAACTAAACAAAAAGCAGAATTCCTCAACAAGGGTGTAGACATTTTATGATCAGCCTGATTTTGCAACAAACCTCCATTCTGCTATCAGTTGTGAAGTTGCAGTTGTTCAAGCACCAGCATTTACCTTGCTAAGAAGACAGCACAGAACTTCACACCCAATTTTTCAGGTATGCCAAGGGAAGAAAATCACACAGGACAGAAATCCACACACACCTTCACAGAAGGTGAGTTGGAAGGGACCCATAAGGATCATCTAGTCCAACTCACCATCTAACACCCGTAAAGAGACCGAACGCACATCCCGGCGGTAAATACAAANACTGCTGGCTCATATTGAGTTTCCTGTCAATCAGTACACCTAAGTCCCTCTCCACTTCACTAATCTCGAGCCACTCCTCCCCCAGCCGATAGCGGTGCATGGGGTTGTTATGTCCGAAGTGAAGAACCCGGCACTTAGTCTTGTTAAACCTCATACTGATGGAGCCTACCCATCTCTCCAGCCTGTCAAGGTCCCTCTGAAGGGCCCTCCTACCCTCCGGCAGTTTAGCATTTGCCCCCAGCTTGGTATCATCTGCAAACTTGCTGATGATGGGTTCAATTCCCTCATCCATATCATCAATAAAGATGTTGAACAGCACCAGGCCTAACACTGACCCCTGTGGGACTCCACTGGTGACTGGCTGCCAGCCGGATGTTGCACCATTCACCACCAGCAGCCTCTGAGCTCGTCCTTCCAACCAGTTCGTAACCCAGCATAAGATGTTTCCATCCAGTCCGTGATTTACGAGTTTCTCCTGAAGCTTATTGTGGGAAACCGTGTCAAAGCTTGCACATAAAGAGTTGAAAAGGAAATGTGGCTTATAATTTCCAGCCTCTCCTTCATTTTCTAATTTAGAGGAAGCTGTCCGAAGCTCTTATTTTCAGCCTTTGTAGAGCCTAATTTGTTGCTGTTGCTTACAAACTTGCCTACAAGTCTAGCATTGCTACAACTGATGACAAGGATATGAAAGTACTGTGATAGGACATCATACTGCTCAAAACCTCCCTGACTTGGCTCAGGAAATGAGGTGAAGGTTTTTGAAGAGAAGAGACAGCCTTTACATCCCTCAGTCACTTATGTTGCTCCTCAGAAGGGAGAAATAAGGTTCCCAGATACAGGAATTAGCATTATATTTTCTTATATTATCCACCTCTTCAACTCCTATCTTCTCATGCTTGTCTACAACACAGGTTTTGCCACTGCTGCTCATGCTGCATCCCAGGCAAGAATTAAGGGGAAACAGAAATCTCCCAAAAAGACACTCAAATCTCTCTGGTTTCCAAAGAGAGGAATGTGAGCTTAAAAACCAAATAACTAAAACAAAATACACTACACATGAAACACCACACCACTAAACACAAACAAATAGCAAAAATAGGCCCAAAGGGGGAAAAACCCCCCAACAACAAAATAAACACAGAAAAACCCCACACCACACAATAGAAATGTTAAATTTTTTATGAAGCAGCAAATCAATGTTTGCCATACAGAAAATGCTTCCATTTTAATGGGAATTCTCCATGTATTACATGGAGAATTTTAAATTAAAAGACTGGAACCAAGAGACTCAAGTAGTGAACCTCCCAGTACGACATGTACAGATGCCTTTGCAGACTGTTTCAGCTTCCTCAAGAAAAGTAAGTTTTGTTGAGCTCAAAAGTAGAAAAGTATCTGGACAGAGATTTACCAAGGCCTTCCTAAAATTAAAATCAAAGTTAATTTACAAACTCGAACTGACACAAAATCAGTTAAAAATACAAGACAATAAGTTAATTTTTTTTTGCATCCCTTTCATAAAACCAAAATTAACAAACCAAAATGAGCTTGCTCAACCCTACTCTCACAGCAATCTGTGAAAGCTTCAGTGTACACAAATTATAGACAGGCCTCTATATATTTGCAACATCACAAATAGAACAATTACTAAATTCCCTGTAGTATTTTGTTGACATCCAGATTCCTCAATCCTTTTTTCTTAAATACTTCTAGAACACCTATGCTGCAAACTTGGTGGGGGGGAAGAGGGTTAAAGTCTCTTGGAATAAATTTTAAAGCTATCAGAAGCATCATTTCATGCAAAACTACATATACGGAAACTCCATTTACAATAGTTGTGAGATCAATATATAAGTAAAAGTGAAATCAGAGCTGCTAAATTACTACCATTGACATGGCAAATGGAAGGGAAGAGGAAACACCACTATTCAAACAATACCATGCCATGTAAGACAGAAAATCACTTCCAACAGCAACCATTAAATATCGAGTGGACAAAACACACGTGCACAGTCCACCACACCAGATCTGCTCCAACTGTAATGGCACTAAAGTGCCTCAGAAGCCTTCTAATCAATAGCTCTGCTTTTCTACAAGCACACACTCTGCTAAAGCAGACTTCTTATTAATAAATAGATGCTTAATGCATTGCCTTAAGGGTAAATACAACCATCTAAATAAACACACTTATTCCCTCTTTAAAGATAAAATGCAATAATAAAAAAAGTGCACACATCAAACTCAGAAGAACAAGTTTCCTCCACGGCAGTTACACAAGTGGAAGTCTGCTGTTGCTCTTATTAGAGTCCTTAATTAAAGTTTCGCACATTCTTATGTCAAATTAGCAAGGTACATTTTTATTTTTCTAAAAGCTGTCCAACGTTTTAGCTATATGAATAATTTTTGATTTACTGATTACATAGGGTTTGCAAAAATTATCTTGGACTTGGACAGGAGTCCAACCTGACAGGGTGTACATCCCTGTACACTCTGCCTGCCCCATGTCTGCTCATGCTGAATCCTCTCACAGCTTTGCAATCTCTGCCATAACAAGCTTCAAACACTGGGAGAACACCATTTGCATTTGAACATCCACAGCTCCCATAAAGAAGGAAAAGTAATGCCACCTCCTCCTTTTTTAGGGAGGTGTACACACTCTTATTCCTCTTACGAGCCAAATTACATGTACCTAGTTTTACAAATTCCCTACAACATATGGGGGCCCCAGTACCACTTAATATTGGTAAGATTTAGAAAAGGATTTGGGTCCTTCATAGAGTTTCTGGACATTTCTTTGTACTGCTCCCCTTTCAGGACATCTCTCTCCCCAGTTGGCCATCACTGAGATGTCAGCTCTAACAATGCTCCTGCACTGTTCCAAGTCTCTCTGTGCTATCCTATCACAACCTTCTCTCATGTCTCATCAACACCTCTACCATTACTGGCATCTCTCAGGAAGAATAACCTCACAGACATTATAAAATACGTATATCAATATTGCGATATATAATAAATGCCGAGTAATACAGAAGCACTATTTGTGCCTAACTGCGCCAAAAATCTTTCAGAACCCAACTCATATTTCACTCAGTTCCTTCACTGCGGTTACTTTTGCTGTGAAAAAAGTAGCTCCAACCACACCTGCCTTCTGAAGCATTCTTCAAAAGAAATATTAAAAACTCTCATTAATCGAAATCCTTACTTCGCTTGCTGGCCTACAGGAAATAGCAGCATCAGTAGGAATCCCATCCAAAGCTGCCTCCATGGTAGTCTTAGAGAAATCCTTTCCAGCCCTTGGAAAGAGCTAAACCAAGCATTTCCCAGCAACAGCTTGTCCACACTAAGACACATGTGACACTATGACAACTGATGTGAGAGCTTGAAACAGGACTTCATTTCATACTCAGTTTAAAAGTAGCTTCCTCAAACAAGTATTCCCTTAAATACCTGGAGTGATGGCTCAAATTCCTCTCTGATTTGGTCCTCAGCATTCCTAGGACTCCATTTCCTTTCCAGGACTATGTCAAGACAAGGTTTTTGTATTGGAATCTAAGTAACTATGCACCTGCTTTCTATCCAGTCTCCTAATTATTCTCTGTGTTATAAAACAAACAAATATTATTAATACATGGAATTAACAACACTGGGAAACTCTGATAGTAATGGTGCTAAGAGAAGACTGCACAAATTTCAGCTGGCCTTCTGCAGCATAATTCTTGAGGAGCCCAGGTTTTGGCCTCATAGCAAGATTGTTCATTAATTCACTTTACAGCTGGCCCATTCCACTATATTTTAGTTATTTATATAGCACTTTGAACAAAGTATTGGGAAAGGATAACAGAAGGACAGAGTAATAAAACAAAGTATAACAATTAGCAATGACAAAAAAGGTGAGCCAACAACTGATGGCCCTGAGGGAGGACAAAACATTAAGAAGACATCAAAAACCATCAAATCTGTGGATGAAATGCTTTAAGAAGTTGGGATAAAAGAGTCATTAAAACATTGAGGTGTAAAGAGCAACAGATTAATGAAAGAGAAAGATCCGAACTATTGGGTCAAAAAGCATGATAAGCAATTTATAAGTAGCAGTTACAGGAACTTGAAAAAATGGCAGAAGAATAAAAAATCCCAGAGTGAAGAATAAGACAGAATCTGTTTCAGTCTGAACGGTTCGTTAGGTGACAAGTGAGATTTTGTCATTAAGATACAAAGATTAAAACGAAGGAATGTCTCAGGGCTCATACCACACACTGGGATGTTCCATTTCAAGGCCTGCCACAGACCTTCATGACCACAGTCAAGTCAGACCTTAATATTCATCTCCTGTCCTGCAAAATGGCGATGCTAATGCTTGCTTTGTAATTTACCTTTCAATCATAAGACAGCTCTTGAAATACAGTGATCCCCCGCACATTTGCAATCCGGTATTTGAGAGATCCAGCATTTGCGGGTGATTTTTCCACAAGCTGTGTGACCTTGGCATGTGCGCAGAACCTACCACGACCTCAGTCTGATTGGCCACCGACTCCGCCGCTCGCGAGACCCCGAGACAAGCCACGGCGCCGGGACTCCTCTGCTCAGTGCTTACCCCCCACCCCAGTGGGACACAGACAGACATCTGAAACAAGCCCCGCTCTCAGGACCATCCTCCAAACTTTATTGGGGCATGGGGCGTGACTACATGCGTGGCCTACTCAACTACGTAGTGGGTTCACTATCTTTGCGGATTTCACGACTCACGAGGCAGACCAGACCCAACAGCCTGTGAGTAACAGGGGGATCACTGTATATCCATGTACTGTCACACCAGCAGCTGTTGCACAGGCCTCATAGTAGGTGGGACATTTTTGAAGGAAACACTTAGCAACTATCTAAAGAGTAAGAAGGGATATGAAACACATCCAGGTAGAAGGAATGCTAGACAAATAGATTAAAGATGGCTGGGGAAATGTGCGTGCAAATTAAAATTGAAATAACAATAATTTAACAGAGAACATCAGACACTGACCTTCCAAAACCAAACAACAGACCCATGTAAGCTAATAGAGTTGTTATAAGACACTCCCTCCAAGTGAATTTCTACCAGACTTTTGTTTCCTTGGAAGCTACTTTTAGATAAGGCGAAGTTTGAAACTTGACTGTGGTGTTTTATTTATAGAGATACGTATAATCTTAACATGAACTGACAGGTTAGAGATGCACATCCTCATCCCTTGACTCCTCTCTGAGCATCAGCTCCACTACCATCCTGCAAAGTTTAAGAATACTCCTTCCCTTCTCACAGGTATATCCCTCAATTCAGCTACAAGCAGATTTGCCATTTTAATACATTTTATGAACTTTAGCAAGCACATTCTTTAAATCTGTACAATTCCATCTCCCCTCAGCACACCACTAGTGTAGTCCTGATTGCTGTAAAGCCTTGCTAACTATTAAAGATACTAAGAAAAAGAAATTACTAAGGTGGCTTAGGAAGTACAGGTATCAAGCTGCCTGTATTACTCCCAAACTGGCTGACAGTGTTATTTGCCAGCACAAATTATCTCTGAGTAGTTCTGCACATCTGCAATTTTTAGTACCTACTCCTCCTCCTGCCCCTTCATCCTTATTCCCATTAGGAATAGCCCAGATTCTTTAACTGACAAGAGACTGCCCACAGTTTGACATTTTTATGTTAAACTAACAGTCACATTACTTTTTCATTTTTAAAAGGTACTATTCTTGATCAGCGCCAACATACATATTATTGAGTGCCTTTCAAAGATGGCATTTAAATATTGCTAATGGAATTTCTTTGTAGTCAGTCCCAAAGAGTTTAACTCTCTCACAAAGCAAAGCCTTCCTAACATCTGCAATCAACTCAAATAACAGAAGATTCATAGCTAACTCTCACTTCAGTTTTTTGTAAACATGATAAAACAAGAAAGTGACTTTTCAAAGGACAGCTTGTGAGTGCTGCGCTGCTAAATCTCATCTGGATACAAGTGTTTCAGGAACCTCTGAAGCCTTTTCTTAGCATGGTAATTAAAAAAACAATTATGCAAGGAACTCCAACCCATTTGGAATTCTTCTCTATTGTCAGACTCTTTCCTTTGTTGACAGCAATAACTCTATTATTAACCTTGCAACAAATTCGTACTGCAGCACTAACAAAAGTGCTTTTCAGGCTTATATTCTTTACCTCTTTTCAGAAATAATCTTCTTATTGCCCAGTCTTGAAGTGAGCACATTATTGAAATAAATTCTAGACAAGGACAGGTTGGTGGGTTTTATTGTAGAAAACTGCCAACCTGTTTCTCCTAATCAGCTTTTACTCAAGAAGTGATGATTTTTTTTTTTTTTTTTTGCACTTCAAGAATTCATTTGCATAGTTTACAGAAGGTAGGAAACCATTGCCTTCATTCGAGGTTACTTCACTCTTGGGGTCACAGAGCAGCATAGCAAAGTTGGCTGTACCCTCTGCAAGGGAAATTCAGCATTTCCCTAGTCAATTCTTTCAGACATTTCTTAGCCTAGCACAGCTACCTTGAATGAATACTGATTAATTGGACCTTCTCTCCACCTCTGCAACCTGATCTGGTGTCAGTAAACAATGCAAGTTTTAAATCCAGGACAAGTTTATACATAGGTTTTTTGGTTTTTAATAATTTTGTACGACAGTTAAACTGTCTTACAACGAGGTTCCCACACTGAATTTACAAGAACACTCCTGCTGTAGCTGAAAGCTGAAGTCACCCTGCACAGAGTGTGCCCTGGCAAACCAGATGTGGTTTGTCATGGCTCACACAAACTGCTCTAGGAAAAGGAGAGAAACTCCTTTTTACTTATTAGGAAATTTTCTTACAATGCCTTACAAGCTGTGCTGGCTTGTCCACATCCAGTCATTGGGAAAAGGTATCCCATGCAACCCAACTGTGGATTTTTTTTCCATCTATACTGATGTCTAATCCTTGTTTTCTTATTTAACATCACAGACTCAGTAGGGTCCACAGGCCACAACATCCTTTAAAAGTTTATTGCCTCTTGGTTTCATAAAAAGTTATAATTAAATAATGATTTAGGTCAAAAGAAACCTCAGATCATTTGTTCCAAATCCCCCTACTTCCCAAATTTGTAAATGAGTGCTTCTAATTTTCTATATTCTTCTCATGACCCCTTAAGAAAATTAAGTAATTATTTTCACTTTCATGTGATTAAAATATTTATCCTCTACACTTTTTTCATGCTTCTAAGTACTTTCACTTTTGCATTTATCTAGTACTTAGAGCAGGAACTGGTCACTAGGACTAATCCCTTCCTGAACACACACACATGACAGCATGCAGTGCCCGATGAGCCAGAATGCCTCTGTGATGCTTTCACAGCTGTCATTTTTTCCCTCATCACTACAACCACATCTCACTGCTTTCAATATTGTCCTGTTTTGTTCTACAGGATCCTGCAGGTTATGCTTTACAAAGATGACATGAGCCACTGGCAACACTACCTATAATCTTGTGGGTGACAGCCGCACTCATCAAGTGACAATCCCAGATAGCCAAACAGGTCAGACTTCCCAGGCAGGCAACCAGAAGATACATCACACTTGATTTCACAAAGGCTGTTTTACCTCTGCATCGCATGCACTTCAAAGTCCTGTTCTCATGTATCAGTGACTCAGTTCACTGACCATGTCTTGTGAAGATTTCACAAGCACTAATCGAACTCAGGCTCTCCCCTTGGCCAGTGACTTTTGGTGTTCCATATCCCAATAAGAAAATTCTCAGGAGTAACTATAAACAAACTCTTAGCCACCTTGAACCCATTCTCCAGCGGGACCATCTCATGCTTCAGTCTTCCTAAGACCTGAGCCATCTTGTCCCTTAACCAAGTCTCTTCCACAGTAACTTTTCCTGTTGTATATGACTCTCTGCAGAAGTGGGTTTACAATCAAATAAGAGTTATGTAAAACTAAAAATTACATTTGAGTAATCGAATAGCAACTAGCATGAGTCCTGATATGCCAGTTTATCCAAGAACTCAGTAGTAGAGAAGCAGAGACAACATTCAATCTCTGAGAAAGAAGCAAAGGAATTCTGATTCACATCGAGTTACTGGCAGGTGAAAATTGCACAGAAAATTTAGAAAAACAAAACAAAAAGTTAAATTGTTTTCCACCGTAAGTGTTCATTTTCAAAGTCTTAAACTTTTCCTCATGACATTAGCTATATGACTCTGAATAACCAGAAATTCTGATTCTTACAAGTGCATCTACTTCATCATTTATCTATCAGTTTATTCCTCAGATACAAATACATTTGTTTTATGGATTCTGGGATCAGCTGAAAACACCACCATATTTAGGTCTATGTGTCATCCAGAGGAAAACAAGGAATTAACAAACAAATCATAGATGCACACATATGCACCCCTTCCTTGCCACTCACAGGCATGACATTTCTCTTGCTACATTCCATATGGCAAATGACCATATTATGAGGCAGGACCTCAACCACAGAAGGACAAAAAATATTTTCCGAATAACGAGAAAATAGTCAGAGACTGACTGAAAGCCCACAGAACTCCCGTGACTGCAGAAGCGTTAAGGACTCATAGCTAAACTGCTTCCTGACTAACACTGTCATATTAGTTCCAGAAATACTGCCAATATTGTGTAATTCCCACAGGAAAACTAATGGAAAGCTATTCAAAATGAGAATCCTTCCTGTAGGTGGGAAAGTATTTCTTCAATCTCAGGGTTAATTGCATCCCAGCTGTGACCTGGAGCACCCTTATTATTTAAGTCTAGGACCTCCCAGGAGCATAGAAATCACACTAAGTTATGGTGCACTTGTACTGTGGAAAGTGACTGTTAGATGTTAGCACTGAAACTATTGCACTCTTATTTGTGACATAAAAAGCTCTTGGAAACAAGTTTCTCTCTTTTCCAAGCACAAAAAGCTTGCTCAGTGACTCACTTCAGCCCTTTTCCTTCCCTCACAATTTTCCCTGAGCTACATGGCATTTCAACCACTTCAAATAAGAAGTTATTTTACCACTTTTAATGATATTTTAAAATAACATCTCCCTGAACCAGGAAAAACAAGTTGCTGTCTGTTACAGCCAGCTATCACTACCACTGTGCACAAGGTGCACTTGTAAAACTGAGTGAAGAATCTATACTTGGAGGGCTATGCCCGCTCAGCATAATGGCCCTCCCTCCCTCCATTGCTTTAGTTATTATTGATAATCCTTTATTGATTATTTTCCTGGTATTAACTGTTGGTGAAAACATGGCAGAAAATGGGAAAATTAATGGAAACAATGGTACCCTATAACCAGACAAAGAGAGACGTCAGAAGACACACTTTGGAGAACATGAAAGATTTTGGCTAAACACAAACAGTGTCTTTCAACACGTAATGCATAACTTCATGGGAAAAAAACCCCTCAAGGTGATATGTACTGTCAAATCAACAGACTGGGGGAGAACCTGTGGTCTGGGTTCTAACTCCAGCCACTCTCCAGAAAGGCAGTTTAAGCAAGAATGAAAACACATGATACTGTAAAACTTGCTGGTTGGCACCTCAGTGAGCCAAAGCAAATATATATCATAGTAATTATATTTCAGGTGGTATAAATTGGCATTAGCCCATTACAATCAAGGAAGTCTAACTGATGTAAATATGACTGAACTTTCAGAAGCCTGAAACATATCCACAGTCTTCTTCAACACTGGAGCTTTGTTTACAAGCCCAAAGCTGGCATTTTCCTTCCTTGTTTTAAAAAAGAATGGTTTTTCAACCAAGCAGGCAGTAACCCATCAGAAATTCTTTTCCTTTGCACCTCTAAAAATTAAGAGCAGCTATTCCATATGCAGATCTGAACTACAACACTGGAACTGAAAATATGCCAAAGGCATCTGAGCACTATGTCCTCTCAAAATTTCACCAGGGTAACCTCATGAGCCAAAGGTAGTTTTCCAATACTTCAAGCAGCACGTTATATATGAAACTTTCCCAGATAGCTCATTTACTGCACACATGGAACTTTTGCATGTACCAACAAATTATTTTCTCTCCTAAAAATACATCTTCAAATATTCACTTTAAATACATACACTACCAGACTGTGTACATGTACCCAGGGCAGAAGACATCTTTCCACTTTAGTGTACCCTGCTAATCACACACCATCTGGTAATATATTATGTATTCAAAGATACACATAATATATCAAAACACATACTGTAGGCATATTATGATGTGAGGAAGGAAGGAAGGAAGGAATATATCAGATGTATTCACACAAGTGTAAATAACTTCTCATCCAAAAGAGCAGAACAGCTTTAATGTACAATGACATTTTGAAAGATTTGCATTATATCTAGAAATGAGAATTTTTTAAATGAGTCTGAGCACTCAGTGATGCATTAATTAAAGACTTCATCTGATACCCATAAAAGTAATTGGAAAGACCTGCTGACTTTACCCGTCTCTGAATTGGGCCCAGTAGTGCATTAATTGAGGGCAAGTTTACATCTGCAACTAGCTGAAATTATTTCTCAGAATAGGAAATCGTGGTTTCACACAATAAATAGTGATGTGCAGTTAATTTTACTTCTGGAAAAACATCAGTTAAAAACCATACATTTCAAAGCTACTCAATACTTAATGGTTTAATACTTGGAAACAGAAAAGCTTTCTTTTATTGGTAGCTTTCAACTACAGGAACAAGCAGTCAGTAGTCTCTTGACAGAAAAATGTACGTGTTACATTATTTCTGTCTGTAGCTAAAAAATGAAAAGTAGTATCTGTTGCTTTATTTCTTTTAACAAATCCAAAAAACAACATCCAAGATTTTTTAAATCTGTTGTACTTAAACTCTGTTGTACAGTAACTGCAGTTAACTCCTATTTCCTCCGATTCTCACATAAGTATTGGACAGACACTCAAACACTTCTTTTCCATCGCTGTATTATCCCATCAGGTCTTCATTAATACACAAGGAACAGTATTTTTTCAGCTGTGTAGGATTTTGTTTTCAATTACATTTTTATGGCTACTTGTTTCATCTCTTATTCAAAGAGAAGAATCTTCCATGCTTACATATAAACACAGTATAACAACTCATCAGGGTATGGTAGGGCTCCATTGGCACAAAGCAGAAAGCAAGCAATTTGAAGGACTTTTTAAAAGAACTACAGCGACTGGTACTAGAATGAGCAACTCCAAGGGCACCTGCAAGAGGGGCAGGAATAGACAATTTCCCACTAAAATCTCAGGTCTTTAGGCTTGTTTTTCATCTGACACTGCAGTTTGCTCTGAAGTTCATTGGCACAGATAATAACACAACAAGATCCCTGAAGAAACCTCATTTCCTTCTGTAAAGGCAGACAGAAATATTGGTAAGGAGAGCAACAAACATGAGTAAGTTCCAGCCTCAGAAATCAGTATTGAAGAAGATATGTACAGCACACTTGAAAACTTTATTTCCCAGGCATTCACTTTCAACTGTCTTGCTAGGAGACAGTTTTTTTAGAACAAACCAGATCATATTTGCAGATGAGATTACTGATGCCTAATCTAGTTTTTAAGTTACCTCATTGAGAGAGCCCTCCCTGGACTGAACTTTAGAAGTATCTGAGCAGTTCCAAGATGTCAGGGTTTTTTAAGCTCATGCCAAGCTTCCAGCATCTTAAATCACTATCACTTCAAACAGTGCATATCTATTCCTCTTACATAGCAGCTTATTACTCATAGCACAGCTAACCCATTTCATTTTCACACCAACAATCCAAGCCAGTGCCATTTGCAATTTCAGCATCAAGGGTTAGAAATCACCTCCCCAACCAGCACAATATTTTTGTGAAGGAGATAGTGGAACAACAGAGGAGATAAAAAGCATAGTCACGCTGGTTTATTTGAGACACATAGTGGACTGATCCAACTGCATCCATTTATAGCTAGACTATTTTAATTAAAATTTGGGTTAAAGAGATGAAGCTTCATTAGCTGATCAAATTTTAAAGACCGTAACTAACTGTAATAGATCTTGATGTTACCGTGTCTCAATGTTCATTTCCTTCTCCCCTTTCCCCACCTACTTTCTTACCTGTCCACCATCTGCAGATTCAGTAATTCAGAGATGAAATTTTGATTCCTATATATTCCAGATTTCAGCATCTCTAACTATAAATAAGACACTCCTACACTCTGCAGGTTACTGGCTTTCTCGGTAATTACTGTTCCATTGTTGTCCCTAAGGGTGCTGCTCTTGTCCCATTACTAGCTGTCTTCTGATATTATTGCAACTCCCATCTCCCTCAAGGTATTCTTGCTACTGTTGACCCTGCATTTTCTGACATAATTTGTGATCTTTTTTGTATCAAAACAAAGATGGTGAAGGGACTGGAGGGCAGGCCCTACGAGGNCTGTGTGTGTGTGTGAATCACAGACATGCATTTGTAAATACAGCTTACTCATCTCTAACCCAGGTCTCCTACTTGTGTTCAAGGTCTTTGAGTTTGAAGTCTGTTTCTACTCTCCAGACTCCTCTATATCGGGTATTTCTTTCATAAATCTTTACCAAAATAAATTTTTCTACAACTTTACCCTTATAGTCACAGCTTAAAATCTTGTGTGAAACAAGCCCAGATCATGCAGTGTTCCCACTGGAGCGCAGGGGAACTCAGAGGTGCTTCATTTTGTCTCTTCCCTCAGCTCCATTTCAGACTCTCCACTCTTGGGGGAAAAATAGTCCTACCTCTGATTTGAGGTAAGAAATACAACCAATTTCTTTTTCCTTTAAAGTGTTCTTTTCCTTACTTCCAGTTTTCTATTATACCTATAGGTCACTCTTCGAAGTTTGCCACAATGTTAAGGATGGTGGAATCTGAAACATGAAAATGAGCCTGTCTTGGTAGCATGGCAAGGGAGCAGTCATGAGTACAGGAATGCCAGTGAGACAGGCCATTTGCACAGGAACTTCTTAAGGGTCGAGGGTTTTGAGTTTTCTGCTTGTCAAACAGATCAGATACAGATATATTCAATAACCTAAATGAAATCTACCTTTAGCCAAGGTCAGACTTTTAATCTCATTCTTATACTGAGAATCCACACAGGCATCAAGTCCCACTTAAAACTTTCTGCATCAATGAACTTCAGTAGTGTGCAGGTCCCCAGCACAAAGGCAAGTTTTTGTCATTAACAGAGTAAAAATATTGCATTAATTATTTCAAGAGATCATTTTTCTTTGGATTATTCTGGTGCCTAAACTTTAATGATCCTTGCTTTTGCTAATTATCTGTAGTCCCCTTCTCCAGTCTTCTCCCCTCATATGCCTCATCTGGACACTATCCATCTATTTTCATAATTGCAAACATTCTTTCAAACTGTGTCTGCTGAAATACAGTGGTAAAGAAAAGGGGAAGGGAATAAAATAAGGTTGACTCATAAAGAACATTCCACCTGATGTTTCATGCTATAGGAAAATCGTAACATATTGTGATATAGACTAATCCCTCGAATTTCATGGGGGTCCAGGACCAGCAGAGACCCGCGATAGCTGAAATCCATGGAGAAGCAGTTCATACATATGCAAATGAGCCATGGCCATTGCCCTGACCCCTCAGCCCCAGGGTGCTGGGGGCATTCCCAGCACCTCCTCAAGGAGCAAAGGGGGCCTTCTCTGCCACCCCTTGGTGTAGCCAGTAGCAACAGAGGAGTGGAGGGAAGTGTCACTGCCACACCACAAGAAGGTCCTGTCCTCCCATTCCCTCCCCCAGCGAGGTGGGCGGCAATGGGGGAGCAGAGGGAAGTGTCACTGCCACATCACAAGAGGGTCCCACGCAGTGGGCACACCTTTCTGGGGCCAGTCTGGGGCTACACCAGGCGGCAGCAGTGGCTCAGGGCTGTGCTGGGGCTGCGGCAGCTCCTATGGGCCCATCACCAGTGAAGGAAGTCCCAGCACAGCCCCGTGGCAAGCAGCTGTAATAAACCATTGCCACCATGTAACCTTTCCAACACTCATAAGAGAGTGACTCTGGGTGGTTCCTGAGCAAGCCACCCCACCCTGCGGGGGATGCCAGTCCTGCCCCCCAGCGCAGCAGAGGCACTCTGCACATGTGTGGCCATCCCATGCTCACAAGGCATGGAAAAACACTGCAGAGAATTAAGGGAAGTCTGTGGCATCTTCATGGGAAAAAAAGCCTCGAAGACTCAAGGCCATGAAATTTGAGCTGCGAAGAGCTGAGGGATTATACTCCGTCCATCGCAAGGAACGGGACATGCCAAAGGCGTCACGAAACGCTAATCTTGCAAAGAAGTGCAGGTCGTTAATATGCATGCAGGCCACGCCCATTGCTCCACCCCCGGAACTCTGGAGCGGTGCGGACAATTTTCTTTTTCTCCCCTTGGGCTCTGTGAGCCAGGGGGAGGAAAGGGAACCATTTTTGAGTGGCCGCTGTGACCATGTGTGCTCGCAGCCCAAACCTCACGCCGCTGTTTCCACCCCCCCAGCCCCCTGGCCCAGCCCTGGTGCTCACGCTGGCCCCAGGGGCCCTGCCCGTGCTCGCCCTGCCTCCGTGGCAGGGAAGGGGTGTCCCTGAGCTCTGGTCAGCATTCTTGGAGCCTGGAAAAACCTTAACTTTGCAACATTGAGACACCCCGTGCACTTATGGCGGGGTGGGTCTTCAGTATTGAAGTTTCTTTCCCTTTAACATCCACCAGTCCCGGCAGAGGCAGTGCTGCCCAGGCTTTGAGTAACAAGGAATGGCATGTCTTGTGGTGGTGCTGCCCTGGGTCTCAGTGGAGCACACAGGAGCTGGTCAGGGTGTCGCAGGTCTCTTAACACCACGGCAAGCTGCAGTAAAATGCGCGCCCGAGCCACTGCCGCGCCGTGCGCTCGCCGCCGCACGCCCAAGCCGCCATGTGCGGGGCTGCCAGCGCAGGCACAATCACAATTTGGTCTGTGGGAGCAACCACTGCAGCCCGGAGAAGCCCACAGGGTGGGGGGGGGTGGAGGGGTCA
>WEKX01021847.1:182841-276362 GCA_013390025.1 Pitta sordida | reverse complement strand
CTTTACAAGTTTCTCCTGTAGCTTATTGTGGGAAACCGTGTCAAAGGCTTTGCTAAGGTCCAAGTACACAACATCCACAGCCTTTTTGTCGTCGACCAGTCGAGTCACTGGATCATAAAAGGAGATCAGGTTAGTCAGGCAGGACCTGCCTTTCCGAAATCCATGCTGACTAGATCCAATGTCGTGGTTGGTCTGCAGTTGCTGTGTAATGGCGCACAAGACCATCTGTTCCATATCACTATATATATGTATCCTTTCACAACATACAAATGAGGAAGACTCTTCTAACCACCATCCAGCAAGAGGTCTATTGACTGGCTGAAAAGCATTGTTTATATTTTACTGTTACTTCTCTGATAGATGCAAAATGCAGAGCCTTGACTACCTTTGCATTTAGGTCAATAGGCATCATAATGCATTAAATGTGCTATGGATTATATTATTTACTACTGCAAGGGGTTGGAAGTATAGCTAAAGAAAGCAAGAGGGAAATCCAGTTGTTTCTCTTCTAGCTAGTTTATCATCTTCCGGAAGAAATGCATTCTTCGTGATTAATTAAATTCCCAGATTGTGAAAACTAAGCATTTCTCCCAATCACATGTTGTTTACAAGTATATAATTTGGTCATCTATGCTCTACTGGACTGTTCTTGCATCTTTTTTGGCAGAGTTGAACATTTTAAGCAGCCTATTAGAAAATTACTTCAGACTGGCCTTTCAAACGAGTTTGAAGAGAATAAAATGCCAGGTATCAACTGACTCTCCCCCAAAAAGCAGTATTATTTTTCTGGTCCCTTTAGAAAATAACATGAGCTGGGCCATACTAAGCTAACAGACTAATATTCATGGAATCCTTCTGTTTCCAAGCATTTCCTAAGCAGCTTTGCTCTACTATTCACAACTAATACAAGGCTCCTAAATCTTGTTGAGAAATACAATACTTTTATTCATGAGTATATTCTAAAATACATTATTTAAAACTAACACAGATACTACAGAGATGACAAATTGCAGCCCAATAGTCTGGTATTCAAAACAGCTCAAATAAAAGATTTGCACTAGACTGAAGGTAAATATACTGTAGGGATAAAGTTAAACAAGTGTTTCTAAAAACTGGAAAGAACAAAGCTGGTGAAGGTCCTGGAGGTGGAAGAGTCTGCAAATAGCTCCTATGAAAAAAGGACATTCACTAGGGGGTAGCAGCATCTATGCCTGCTGGCCAAAACTGTGTGACAATAAGAAATTGGCTGTCTCACCTTGCATGGTGAAATCCTGATCTTGACCTATAGCCTCTAGATGTTGCCAATACCACCAAAAGGTTTATATGATTAATATAAATATATAATGCTTTATATAAAGCATTTGTAGGAAATAAGGCTGCATGTTTTAGAATAGTAAGCTGTGTGTTAGTACACTGAGCCTGCTTCTAATCCTTTCTTTACCATGAGGGTGGTGAGGCACTGGAACAGGCTCTCCAGAGAAGCTGTAGATGCCCCACCCCTGGATGTATTCAATTCCAGGTTGGACAGGGCTCTGAGCAGCCTGGTCTAGTAGGACATGTCCCTGCCCATGGCAGGGGCGTTAGAACTAGATGATCCTTAGGGTCCCTTCCAACCTACGTCATTCAATGATTCCATTAAACTGCTCCAGGACTGCAGAATGTCTGATGCCAGAAAGCAGGGAATGGTAACAATGGTGCTAAGTGGATCATGGTAAATGTTGATGTAGTCAGATTCATAAGAAGTCTACCCAATTTTCAGCTACAGTACACAACCACTACATAAAAATTCTTCACTCAGTGCAGGCAGCATGTATTGAGTCCAGTTCTTTGAGAACTCAGACCCTTATCTGTATGCAGACTGCTTTTTTTCCAAGCCTTTCTTCATGTTCTCCCTCTCTTCTTAATTAACAGAAAAGAGTTATGAATATTAAAGAGGAAATTAACAACAGTGTAAATAATTTCTGGGCGTTTGTAGATTCCAAATTTAGTTTTTAATTAACCCCCACTGGTTTCAAAAAGCTGTTTAAGAAAATGATATAATTTCAAAATTTGCCTTGTATTCAAAAACAAAGAAATATGGTAAGACTGCAAAGTGGCGTTTTGGCATTGCAGACACCAATATCCTATGAGGATGTTATTCTCACATTGTTTCTACTCAGTTAAGGTAGTTTAGGATCTGGCTCCAACAGAACAATCCACATACTGCCTCCACCAGTTAACAAGAAAAATGTAGGGCATTTGGCCAAACACTATGTGACCATGATAATACAAATCTGTCTTTGGTTCCTATTGGAGAAGATCAGAACATAGGAACTGGTCAAGTGCAGAGGTCAGCAGAATCCCATATTGTAATCACTGACCACAACTAATACCACATGCTTCTGAGGGAGATGCTAAAACCTCTGACCTAGCCATTACAGAGCTCACCTTTTTATGTCTGCACCCCTTTGTCACCCACATCCTATGACTGTGGAGATTTTGTTTTGCTTAATGTAATTCTCCTCACAGGAAATCTATATGTCCTTGCTAGTCATTTAGATATCCAGTCTTTACAGCTGATCTGACTAATCTATCCTACTTCAACTCCTGTCAGCAGTCAAGGTCAGACTTTGAGGAAAGGAAATTCCTCACCAATTTTTGTAATAGGCTTACTTTCCCAGTGCTTTGGCATTAAAATAACCCAAAAAATGCATGCCTTGTAATGAATCACTACTACAAACACAGGCAAGAGTCTGCATATTAAGCAATAAGAACACTTTACCTCTGTCTTGTTTACACTTCTTGGAAAGATACAACAAAGGAGACATCTACCACCAATCTGTGTGCAGCAAGCCCTGTTGAGTCAGTGGGAGTTCTGTATGACACTAAACAAAGACCGACACTCCAAGAAATCTAATTTAAAGATGCCTCAGGAAAGCTTTAAATTACACTTCCAAGAGCACGCAGTGGGGTAGATCATCCTCTCCCTTGTGCATAACACCCATTAACGTTAATTCAAGTTACCCATGTTCACTGGGAGGAGAACATGGCCTGGTGTTGCTAAAGGAATTCCTTGGTTTCTCACCAACACCACTTATCCCTTCTGCTTCCTCACACAGCCATTGTGCACTCATGTACTTAAATATTTTGTGTTCAGCACTGAGCCTAGAAGCTGCACAATGGGCAGAAATTTCAAATACGGCAACCAAAGAGGGACCTTCGGACTGACTGACAGATGCCAGTGGGTGTTGTTACCCACTCTGAGTGACAACATATTCATATAAAGAGAACATGTAGAAAAAGATATTATATTTGAAATAGTACTTTTAGGTATAAATGTCATGGTCTTATTTGGAAAAAAACTTTCAAGGAAGAAACCAAATACAAAATTGCTGAGTCTACACAAGGACTTCCTCCATCAATGGAGTAAAACGACTGCATTCTTTGACCCACAATTAATACATTTTATAAAAAGGAGGAAAAGACATTTGTTTTATATCATCTCTAGTAATTTCTTCTTTTTTTTTAGATCCTCTTATATCCTAAGAGGGTATTTATAAAGCAATATTAAAACAGTGTTCACTTTAATAAGAAAGTGGATTAGCTGCACGACTGCCAATAGAGACACAAATCAAGAGAGTGTGCTACTAAAAAGGAAGGTGGAAGCTATCATTCACATAACTGGGATACATGCAGGTCCTCTGTCTCAACACCAGGAGAAGCAAAACATTTGAGGTCAGAAAACAGCCAGAAGCTGAAGAAATAGTGACCTATGCACAACTGAGTATGTTAGAGTAGATTTCCAGAGAAGGAACTGTAGCAGAGTGAGACCTCAGGAGTACATTTGAGCAAAAAATACACAAAAAAGATTAAATACCTATAAAAACAGCAACTAATGAGAAACAAAGCTCCATGATAACTGTCACCAGAGAATTCCCATCCATACTGAATCTACCTTGCTGAGTGTGTGAGACAATGCCATGAGCCCATTTCCTCCCAGTCAAACTGGAGAAGGGCATAGGAGAAAAGGTTGCATGGGAATCTATCTCCATTGAACACTTGGGGTGTACCACACCACAAAAGAGGAGAGAGTCAATAGCTGGGGCCAGGCCTGGAGGAGGGCATCCTTCTTATCTCCATCCATCACATTTGCCAGTCTGGCAGATGCCCTCTGTCAATGCAAGAGCACACCTTCTCTTGTACTGAAAAGCCTCAGCACAGCAAAGTGCATCACCTAAACAGAATCACATTCCCAGTGGATGCACATCTTAGTCATTTTCATTGCAATTTACTGACAGATAACAGTCATAGCTCTGGTCCCAGGAAGCAGCTCAAGCTCTTTTGCGCCAGCACCAGGAGCTCAAGAACAGACATGAGGAAGCCAATCAGCCACACATGTTGATTTGGCTTCATGCCCACATCACCAACAGTACAGTTCTGCTCTGCCTTGGATTTAGCTGTGATTAGTGATAGACATCATGCCACTCAGAAGCTGGACAGATATTGGCAGTCTGGTGGCAGGTGCTCAGTACAAGTCTAGTAATAGCCAGATAAAAGATGTAAGTACAGTAAGTCACCTTCCCAGGCAATCTGGTTTTTATACTAGCTATGCCATTAGCAATCTTCAATCCCTACACATTAGAAGTTAATCCTGCCTCAGGCAGCATTAACTTACACATTAGCTCTTTAATGTAACAGCCGCAGTGCTGGAAAAGAGTCATCTCATACAAATATTTTCCCACATGACTCCACTCGCTTCCCCAATTACTACATTTCCTATTCTCTTTTGAAGGGATCTTTAATATGCACTTTACCTCGGGAAGCTGGAATTATCATAGCAATATCCCACAAAGGTGTTTTTACCCTGTGCATAGTAACTTTGAGCATGGTTTGGTGCTATCTCCAACTCACACTCAGTGGTGCACAGGGAGAGGGTGGTGTGGTGTATAGCCAAGGCTGCTGTCCAGGAAACAGAGAAACTTTGGATATTCCTATGAAAAGCCTTCCATGCAGTTTGCTATTAGCAGTGGGGTCATCACAGTGGTGGCTATGAATTAACAAAAGCATGCATCGATCAAAACATCTCGAATTTCAGGACAAGTAACAATTTATTAAAAAATGCATACTAAATACCTAATTTATAAACTATTTATAAACCAGCAAGGGAACAGAAGCTTTACTGTTTTACTTGCAGACTCTTCATGCAAATCTGCAAAACAAGTACTTTAAAAACAAGACGGAATGATTTCAACTTGTGTAAATTGAGCCAGCTTCAATGGCTCTAGTTTTACATGCACAAATTCCTGTGTTTATGAATAATAAATGCTTCCCCCCCTCGATGATCAGAAAGAGATTCCATATCTTCTGTCCTCCTAAAAAAAAAATCTGTTTCATAAAGATAATATCTTAAAACAAAGCATCCTTTAAATTACACATTTAGATAACACTTACAGAAATATCACAGGAGGTAAAAAAGCATTTATATAAATTAATGCAAGAGAGCCACTAGAATAAGAAACCCAAAATTGTTGTAAATAGGCTCCTGAAACTGTTTCACAGGAAAGTCACTAATGAAATCCTTGGAGAAGCCAGGCAATCTTTGGTTTAACAATTCAACTTCAGGTTCTTTTATTTCTGTTCACATTTTCAGATGTTCCCTAAGGTGCCTGGGCTCTGAAAACACCTTTATCGTATGATAAGTTCAAATACAACTTAAAAAAAAAAAAAAGTATTTTATGTCATTTTGATAGGATGAGGTTTTCACCTTATTGCTCAGCAACTTCCCTGGAAGATAAACTCTAAAGGAACAAATGCCTGTTAAGCTGAAACAAAGCTATCTAAGGTAAAGCGATAACACCTCTTTTGGTTCCTTCTTTTTCATCAAACGTCTCCTGACCTGGCCCTCAAGTTGTTCAAGGCCTGTAAAATCTTTTTTCCATGCAACCTAATCTCCACCTAAACAAGGTACCCTCGATCCAAGGCTGATTCTTGTAAAAAACACTTCCCATCCCCTCCTCCAAGGCCATTTCAGGAGCTGCTCCCCTTACTTCAAAGCATTCAAACCCCGACCTGCAGATACCAAAAGAGAGCATGGCCACTTATGCGCAGCACCTGGTCATTATCCATCCCACCATTATGTGATCCACGAACATGGGTCTGAGTTACTTCACCAGCAAGATTCCACCACACCCCTCAGCATATCCCAATCGACCTAAAGGACATGATTTCCCCATGGCCTCTGTAACTACTTTCTTAAACTGTCTCATTATGAGCAGATAGGCTGGTATTTCAATAGAGAATAAGAGACCTAAGCACCTAGCATAACTCTTAACCATGATCTATGCACTGCTGAAAGGTAACAGTACACCACAGCGAGACAAGAGCAGTCCATCCATCCCACAAAGTGCTCATGGCCTCCATTATCACTGGGAAAATCTACGGCACTTTTAGTTTAAGAGTAATGTCATGTGATGATGCCTTGCAATTTGATGGGATTTCCGTTCATTAGTAGTAATAAAAGAAGTGCTTTTTATTCATTAAATTATTCTAAGTGACAGAAAAAACCCTTTCTTAAGACAAGCATATGCACAACTGCATTTTTTCTCATGCAGTTGGGATCACCCCTCTCAGCACATTAATATTGTATTAGAGAATGTAGATCACTTTTTCATTCTTAATTGGTACTTAAAAATTTCTCTCTAGTGAAAATGCTGATTGATTTGGTGTTTAAATGAACTTGCTCGTTGCAACTGCAAATATCCTGAATACTAAGTAGTTTAAAATAACTTGTCATAATAAAAAGATAGATTAACCACATCTAGGAAAAAAATGTTATCAGATTCTAACTTCTTAGCTATTGGTAAGATCAGTAAATAAATAACATTATGAAGCAAATCTGGAATAAGCCTGAAATAGCTGTGCTCGATTTTTGTGCACTAGTAGCTTTGAAGAGTAAAAAAGTTATGAAACTGCTAGAGAAAATTATAATAATAATATTAATTATAAAAAACTATCTTCATTATATTTTCTTTTTCATTTCTGAGTCTTTCCTGTTTTCATATTTGGAGGATTTTCTCTACATCCACAAGATCACAGGATCATAAGATGTAATATTTTGGGTTGGGATGTGCAGTGGTTGGTTTTCTGCCTTTTTTTTTAAAGTGTAAAAAGGAAAGTAAAGAAAATGTTGACCTGATCACAACGAAGTCAAACAATAAACAAACAAACCAAAGTTTGGTATGGGTACTAAGCCGAGTGTCAGTTACATAAACCTGCAGAGAAACTAGAAAATACCACGTTCAGCATCAGGTTTTATATGAAACGCACTGAGAAACAGCCATGTTGACACCTCCAAAGGTGAGCATTAAAAGGAACTTTTAAAAATTACCTGGGATAAGCTCCTCTGGCCAGCAGGACACCAAGTGCTCAGAGATGTTGAAGACAGCAGGTGGGCAGAGATAAAGCTGCACAGGTAAGTGGAGACACTTCCAGGACTGCAGTCTGGGCTCCTACCATGCTGTAGGTCCTCTTCTAAGCTCTTCTTCCCTGCTTCCCACAGCCTTGCTTAGCTCTTAGCCAAGAAGACCTGAGGACAAAAGCTTGGCTGCCAAAAGAAGACAGAAACTCACTAACACCACTTCGTGGGCTGGGCAGGAATCCCAAGGAAACTTCCAGCACCTGCCAACAGGCTGTGGTGAAAATTGGCTTCAGCTGGGTCCTGCACGCAGGTGTGTTCCTTAGCATTTCACATTGCTGTGCTATGGAGACGCAGCTGGGCTAAGGCATCCTCATCTAAATACTATGTATTAGCACAAAAAACAAAGCTTATGATTTAATGGAGGTTCGCTGAAGACCAGAGTGAAAAAGTAAAAAGTAACCATATTAATGTACTGCAAGCTTATGGTCCTTATTACCTTTGTTCAATGTAATATAATCTAGTTTATCTTTGACACACAGGTTTATTAAATAACTCATTTCCCCAGTCCTTGAGATTGTTTGGGGTTTTTTTGTGTGTGCCTTGTTGCAAGGCTACTATACCAGACACAAAGTAGTAACCATCACTGGCTTGAACCCATTCCTGATTTTGTTTTCTCAGTGTAAAATGCCTTTAAAAAGTCTCTGACTTTCAGGCCAGTACTGACCCTGAAAACCTCATGTTTTAAGTGCACTTAAACCTGAAGATTCTACCTTTGAAACATGGGTTATAGCTCAATACTTCATTTTTATCTTGCTTTTGCAGAAATGAATTTATTTTTAATGTGATTCAGTGTTTTACTTTGTTTTTTCATTCCCTATTCTCCTCAGCAGTATTGTTGATTGTTTCACCAGGAGTGGTCACAGCTTAGGAAAAGAGGGTTTAGGCAAGTCAATTAATGTTACTGTAGAGCAGAGCCCAGGAGAGGAGTGGACATATGGCATGCAGTGATGTGCAATTTACTATTTTTTAATTTCTTGGTAAATAGAGTAAGCTAGAGGACATTCTTGGTCACATTAAGATGAAAGACCAAATATAGAGCTTTACTAATCTGGCCTCACTTAAAATTCATAGATGTTTTACATGCCAAGTAACCTAACCTCTTGAAAATATACAGAAATGAGATTTTAAAAATGCGATTCTTTCGCTATACCAAATATTTGCTTTCATTATACATTCATTAGATTGGGATAAGTGCCAGAGGGCAGCGTTTGGGCTAAATGTTTAATGTTTATTTTAAAAAATCCTTTGTTAGACACAAAAATGTCCTAACAGGTCATCAAATTCATATCGTTGCTACACTGCAGCCTGACCCGTGTTTATTTCTTCATATACAACTAATCAATTTTTATAGCTGTTCTAGAGAAGTCAGTTAAGAGTTCTATTAATAGCAATGAATCCATAGTTCCAGCAGGCAGGAAATGTCTGCCAGGATTTCCTTGTTGATTTTTTTTTTTTTCACTGTGAAGATGACAAGTGCATTTGAAGAGAGGTGCTCTAACAAACACAGGCTTTACAGGGCTCTGGCACAGATCAGCATCCTACGCTGCAAACAAGTGTCCTGTTTGTTTGGCCACTCTTTGTAACGGGTCTCCCATGGCTTCATGTCACCTTGAGGAGTCCAAATGAAGCACACGGACACTTAAGAAGAGAAAACAGGATGAACTGTCAAACTCCATTTGAACACCTTCCTTTTTCACTTCAGTTACCAATAAAATCAGAATCCACGAAGGGAATGAGTACAGACAAAGCCAAATACATGCTTTGTCTTCAAACATAGTTTAGCCCAGAGCAGTCTGAGGACCTTCTGCGTTTTAACAAGCCCCAGTACAAAGGTTTCCCACAGCTTCCTTATTGGGTCCAGCCAATGGATAAAGTATAGCACAGAGAAACAGGACCTATCCATGGTAGGTGTACTGTGGATACTTGTAGCTATAAAGCAATGCTGTTGGAAGTATGGAATATTTATTTTCCATTTTTCCATGGATGTTAGATCTCCTAACTTGGATTGCATTCATTCAATACAGCACCTTTTAAAATCCATTTAAGCAGTACTGTGCTTTTTCTTCTCTATGAGAATAGCAAGGTGCTGGAACAGGTTGCCCAAAGAAGCTGTGGATGCACCATCCCTGCAGATGTTCAAGAACAGGTTGGATGGGGCCTGGAACAAGCTAGTTTAGGGAAAGGTGTCCCTGCCAAAGGCAGAACACTTGGAACTAGATGATCTTTAAGGTCCTTTCCAACCCAAACCATTCCATGATCCTTTCAGTGAAGCTTTTTTAACCAGCTAGTCTCATGGCTTACATATGTACCCTCTTCCTCATAATTCTAACAAAGAAAAAAATCCAGACTTTGACCTTTTTGGCTTTCTCATGCTTCCTTTCTTCTTATGAAATTGCTCCTTCTGAAGAATTAACAAGGAAGGCCACCCATTGATCAACAATCCACAACAGCAAGATAGGACATAACAGTGGTTCTGGCAGCTGGAATGAAAAATGAATCTGTCTGTCTCTAGCTGGCCAATTCAAAACCAGGTTAACGGTACCTGAAATTCATCACTATCTAATGTCTTTGTGAGATGAGACTGATGTCAGTTTAATTTAATAGGCCAGGCTGAAAAATGCGACAGTTCAATAATTGATTCATGAGTGGATTAGACATCACTGCCTCAGGGGTGGCAACATCCACCAAAGGGTGGGGACAGTGGCTGGGGCATTAACAGCATTAGCTGCCTCTTTTCAGTCCAACCTCCAAGTCTGCCAGACACCCCAGCCTGTACCCACACTGCCCCAGAGGCAGGCAGACAGGCCCATGATGGAACACACCTTGAAAATAAAAGCATATCCTAAATTACCCATTGGGAGAGCAAACGGGAAACTGGTGCTGTAGATGTCTGTACTGTACATCCTGCTGGGAATAAACTAAGGACTACAAGGTAGCAGAGCTGTCAACCAGGTGCTTTCTGCAAGGACTGAAGTTCACTGAATAAATAAAGAGAGAAAGGGAAATGAGAGTCCTTTTATCTCTTTCAAAGATACTCTTGTTGACTTTCCTCATTCCAGAAGGTGCTGTCTTTCTTTCTTTTTGAATACCTGTAACAGCAGTCACCCCCATGCTGCTGTTTTCCCTTCCTGCTCTTTCACCCCACAGTCTCCTTTTCTTTGATAGTAGGTAGTAATGTGCCATCTTTTCCAAAACATTGTCTAGTTAATGCTAAGAAGCCTCCAACAGCTCCGTAAGGTATTCTTCAACAGTCACACCTAGATTACAGTGGTACTACTCTTGTGTCTTTATAGATAATTAGCAAACCACTTACTCATGGAAATCGCGTAATTTCTTTTAAGTACCATCTTTTTTTTGCAGGCTCTGAATTGGGATATATGTAATAATGTTCGTAAAATACTTTTCTATTTTTCATGGAAATTGTAAGTATAAGCATGAAAAACTGTGTTGTAGTATTTCACAGTATAAAGATGAAAGATAAATTCACTTTTATCGCATATTTTAGTTAAACCTTAATTCAAATTTTTCCAGAAAACACTAGTCACTTGAATAAACACTCTGTCATTTATAGTGCTCCTTAATGTGTTTAATTGGGACAGAAAAGCATAGTAATTCTGAAAGGTCAAAATCCTCACTGGACATAGGAAAGGGGCACAAGCTAAGTGTCGTAGAGCTCTTTGTAATCTAGAAGTTAGCACAACAGACTTCCACCTTTGGAAAGCAGATATTTTATACGGAAAAAACAGGCAGAAACTTCAGAAACCTTACAGTACTATGTGTTCCTAAAAAGTAACTTCCAAGGTCCTCATTACAGACCCATAGAATATTTTAGACTCCAAAAGACCTCTAAGATCATTGAGTCCAACCAAATAAGGGACGAACAAGGGAAGAGGGTGTTACCTTAAAGCTACTTCTGGCAAAGCCATACTCTTGTGCAAANGAGCACCTTCAGAGATGATGATTCCATCACTTCCCTGTGTAGGCCATTCTGCTTCTTAAACAGTCTTTCCATGAAGAAATTTCTTCATATCCCCTCATCTATGTCCTCTCATCCTGCCACTGGTTGCCTGTGAGAAAAGGTCAACTCCCACCTGACTACACCCTCCTTTCAGGCAGTTGTAGAGAGTGATAAGGTCTCCCCTGAGCCTCTTTCTCTCCAGGCTAAACAACCCTGACTCCCTTAGCCACCCTGCTTTAAACTTGTGCTCTAGCCCCTTCACTAGATCAATTGCCCTTCTCTGGATTNCTCCAAAAGACCTCTAAGATCATTGAGTCCAACCAAATAAGGGACGAACAAGGGAAGAGGGTGTTACCTTAAAGCTACTTCTGGCAAAGCCATACTCTTGTGCAAAATCCAGTCATCCTCCCAAGAAAGTCCTTCCTGTCATACCAGCTACTCCAGCACTCCTTACCTAACAACAGCTGCTATCACAGGTTTGGTCACAAGCAGCTGCCCTGTGCAGAGAGCCTTAGAGCATCCTGTTTGGATGTGAAGGATCCCACCTTGACATACTATTGTTATTGCCATCAAAAGAAGAAAAAATGGCTTTTTTAAAATTTAATTTACAGAGGACAAAAATATTTCTTATATGAATATGAACCTAATATAAGTGGATAAGAGATAGAGAGCAGAAGTGAAAGAAATTCATGAGCTTATTCTGCTTTTTATTAAAGTAAAAGGAAAAAAATTTAATCAGGCTTGGACAATCCTGAAGCATATATGTCCAACATATTTAAGATAACCTAAGAATAAAAATGATACATAACCATTATAAAACCCCTATTCTCTTCTAAAATATGTCTGGGCATTATCTCAGTTGCTTTCTTCCTGGAAACAAAGCTGGCATTAGACTCAAATATGGATTAAGCCTTAACATCAGACATCATATAAACAATAGTTATTCATTAACCCCTGTGGCTGTAATGAACAAGACCATACCAGGAATTGATTACTAAACAAACTTCTAAATATACAAACCCAGAATCTGTTCTGGAAACAGAAAAGAAATCACACAATAGGTGTAGATGTAAAAAATATCTAGTTTGCTTCACAAAACAGGAGTTAAAGTGTTGCCCTTTTAATTTCCATCATACTTTATTACAGACAATTACATACCTGCATGCCAATAAATGAAGAGTTACTATATATAGATTTGGATTTACTGCCCTAATTGAGCCATAGCATTTTAAAGCCATTGCTGGCCACCTCCACTGTTGCTATGATTTTACTGACCTTAGTGCTTATATTCCATCAGTGCCTTGGGCTCAAACCCACTCAGGTTGCAACAAATGCTCTGTAAACCCTTAGGAAATGACAATTCCTGCTCCCCAAAACTCACAGTGTTAAGCCTCGCTAAGCAACATCATGAGGTTTTATGTCTCTTAAGTTCTGGTGATCTATTGCTGTTTTTACACTTGCTGGCCAGTGCCTTGGTCCCCTACTCCTTGCACCTTCGGAGTACTTTTTCACAGGAACAGGTAAAGTTTTCCTGCAGAACATACTGTCCAAAGGAAACCAGTCTGTTGTCTAAAAGATGGAAAAGAAAACCCAGGAGCTCTGGGGTTGGTTTGAGTAGTGAACCCTGAAATTCATGTCATGTGGTGATCCACCCTCTCTTTAGACTGTCATATAAGCTGCCCATATAAGCTCTCAGCATTTCACAGAAGTCCTTGGTGTAACTGTCAGCACATTAGGGTCAGGATTTGCCTTGAGTCATCTTGTATCTCAGGTTAAAATATCGACTGAACACAGCTCAGTTAAGGGAATTTTATAACTGTTATGGTAAATAAAAATATTTATGCTTGACAATACTCTGTCAAGAGCATTAAGAAATTAGTCTGGTTTCTTACATATAGGTGCTGTTTATCCTCTGAGCAAAGTGATGATTCATGCTTGTGGTTACAAAAAACATCCAGTTTAAATAGTTCCAGGTAGAAAGTACAGATAAAGAGTTTACAGAGTACTTCTCTCTTTCCTTCCTGAGTACAGATATGTCACTTGGCACTGCTCAGGACTAAGAAAATCAAGCACTTGTAGAGACTTTTAAATTTCAGCTTACCTGTGAGGCCAATTCTTTGCCATAACAACTAAGTGCTTTATCCATTGTACTACACACTCAGAGGTCTCCTCATGCAACAAGGAGCATTTTTGGTGTATATGATGTAACACATTTCCCCTTTCTCTCATATGAATTTATACATTGAAATGAAGTTCAATTATCCTTCTGTTGAATCTGAGACTACAGGAAATATACTTCAGACAAGAAGAGAAGTAAAAAATGTGTCAGAAGAAAAAGCACTGCAGAAAAGTTTAAAAAAATGGAAATACTTTACAAAGCCAGAGGAATAAAATATGGTGAGTATAATCACGCAGCCATTTTGTAGAGGAAATATTTTCTAGTGCCTTGGCCCTATGTCAACGGTCCCATCTTGTGTCCCAGTTATTTTTAAAGCAGATTTTACACAGTAAATAAGGACGGAGGTGGAGAAGAGAAGAGGAGAAAAAAAAACATTAGACTCCTCTTAGGAAAATAAGACTTAATTAAAAAGTCTGCCATTGCTCTGCACTTAATTAGGGCTAACACAGCTGTTAATAAGCTTCTGATTGATAGTAAACTTGATGTCTGCACAGAAAACTACTTACTTGGTTCAAAGATGCTGATAGTTTCATACAGAAAAAAGATTCTGTTTTGTAATTGTGCAAAATGTTAATATTTGAAACATCCTTAAGGGTGATTGTACCAATTAAAATTTCATATGTGAAATGAGAAATAAATGAATTGGTGTTGCATTTTTAAAAGATCAGATTACTGTTGATTAAAGCTTTCTCTACACTTGAAATTTCCCAGTAGAACAGCTCTACTGGTGGTTGCAGTAATAGGAGAACAAGCAGAGATAGGCTGCCAGCAGCAGCCATTTAAATTACAATGTCATACAGACCTGATCCTTAATGAGTTATACAAGACTGTGGTTATAATGTGGCTGTGACATTTAATACTGCCAACCTAACTACTGTTACTGAGGGTGTAATAGCAAAAAATGGAACTAAAAGCCGATATAGATGCTGTTGTAAAGTTAGTGTTTGTCAGTAAAGTTGATCTACGGATTGGAGTATTTATCCAGAATGCTCCCACAAATTGTCACCCAACCTGAGAAATTAAATATCAAGCAACAATAAGTGAAGGGGAAGTTGAAGGACAGAGAAAGAGAGTAAAAGACGAGTAAAATAATTTGGAAATAGAGAAAGGAAGCATTTAAAGATTGTAAACTTCATAGAAATGAGAAGAGGAGAAAACAGACCTCTAGAGGAAAAAGAAATACGAAATAACCATGAAATCTACTTTTAATTTTTCAATAGTGCTTCTCCATGCAGCAAATACAGTGAAGAGACTAAAATAAGCTCTGAGGGTTGAAAGGGAAACACAGGGAAAAGCCACATCAAAAGGAGAAAAAAGAAAGAGATTTGTGGAAGAAAAAAATAAATTTTTTTGACAAATGAAAAAAATCAATTTAGAAAATGAAGGTATTGAAAAAGAGTGAATAAAGGCATAAAGGGGAGGAGGAGGGAAGGAGGATAAGGAAGAAAAAGGGAAAATACCCAAAGCTTACTGTAAGAGCTCTATTTTATTTAACAAGAGATCTAATGCTAGGAGTCAATGACACAATGGAAGTATCTTCTCCAGCGTTTGGAAAGATGGTGTTCTACTCTTCTGCAATTCCTACACAACTTTGACTGTTTGGCACCTCCCAGCTGCTCTCATCCACAGACAGTCTGGCAACATCACCTTTGAGATACATCCAGCCTGCATTATAATTCCTCTCTCACTTTTTTCCTTGACTCAGCTTTGGGCAGGAGACAGGTTACAGCCATGCATCTGGCAGGCTGCTGCCTTCTCTCATGTGAGCCTCACGCCACTGCACTGCACATCATCAAAACACACTGATACATCAAGACAACATTGGACATATGGGAGACTTACACAGGGCTACATAGAACATATATTTGGGCTGTTGCAAAAAGCCTGAGGACTTGTAGGAACAGAAATATACTGAGACAAAAGACAACAACATACAAAATAAATTGAGCAGTGCAGAGGAAAGGAGAAGTCAGAACAGTTGAGATCAAAGTCTGTTGGGGACCCAACTAGAAAGGTGTGCTCTATGGAAAATTATTTATTACCTTGGGATAGGAGAATGCACTCATGACAAGTAAATACCTCACCCTCTAAAAGTAAATTACACTTACTGTGTTCTATTAGTGCTGTAAAAATGATATAATGCTTTGATGTAAAGTAGTGCATTTTCAGGTTTCTTTGGTTTGAAATAGCAAGGGTGGTACAAAATGTCAGCATGGGCTTCTGAAAATTTTATCTCTGTAACAAAAAAGTGGGTCTGATAACAGAATACCAGCATCCTCAGTACTGTGCCCCAAGTTTACTGCCATGCAAGGACAGTGATCAGGTAGGACTGCCGTGAGGTTGGCTAATGATGCAGCCACTGTTTTAATAACGAGTCTAGACATGCCCTTCAAGCGACTGTCTCAGTAAATGAAAAGAATGAGCAGTGTCAGTTACCAGCTGAGGAGACAGTTATCCAGGCCACAGTCTGACCTACCATTTTGGTGTCATGAGAACCAGAAAGCACTCGGGACTTTGTGAAAGGTTTGAACTACATCAAATAAAAACAGTATAACTATTAGAGCTGATACGTGAAGTAGACTGTGCTACCTCGTGTGCGCACAGCAAAAAGAGAAAGAAAGGACAACTTTCTGCTTTAAGTGAAAATCTTACTGCATTATGTCAGAAAAATATAGAAATCTGTGACTTCCTTACACTTGCTGCATTTTGTAGAACATGCCTTCTGTGCCCAGCTCCTCAAAAGACTTGACTTTGATTTGATCTGAAAAACAGAAACTAGAAGATCAATATTCCCCCAAAGGAGCCTGATCATAGAGATAGCTTTGTTCTTTGTGAGAATTAGAGTGATATACATAGTATTATCCTTTCAATATGATGTTATGTCAAAAAGCTCTTTCTTAGTTTACTGTAAATAAAATCTCTCCAAGTTTTCACATGTATTGTGAAATACATGTGAAAACCCTGTAATAGAAATACTTCACACCTAAATAAAATCAAGTAAAAGGAATTTCAATATTATCTTGGATCAGAAGATACTTAAATAGATGGTATTTCCTCAGATGGATATTCTCACCAAAATGGTTTGAATGAACGATAGCAGAGAGTGTACATATATGAAAGGAAATGTTTTCCACCAAGCAGAATTGTAGATATTTTACTCACGCTATGTGCCACAATGCCAGTCTAATGGCAAAACATGCTCTTAGAGCTTTTAATTTGGAACAGTAAATCACATTATAATTTACACATATATATAATAAACGTAAGCTAAATGGTAGCTCATCCTTTTGGAAATGAAGATTAATTAACTTGTAAAAGCCATTACTCTAACACCTGCTTTATTTAAAAAGTTTAATCAACATATCAGAAATTCCGTAGCAAGAACTATAGCAATTCCATTGCACTTTAAAATACAATTCCTATTTGTCCAGCTTAAAACAAGTTCTGCTCAAAAAGAAGCAATTGAAAGCAACCTCAAATAGCAGTAACAAATTCTACAGACTGAAGGACTTATGCCATAATGCCTCAAGCAAATTTATAAGCAATTTCCTAAAATATTCTCGGAGTAAAGCCTGCAGTTATCAGGGAGCCCTATTAGAGATTCTGGCCTCATCGTAACCACCCCAATAATACCACTCCTGTCCCTGACTATGTTTGCTACAAAAGTAAAGAAAGTAAATGCAAGTAAAAGACAGCAAAATGGATTCTGAAGGGAAACTGCCTCCCTGGCAGGTACCTACATGGTGCCTATTGGTATGCAACAAGTAAATTACATATATTTTAGACCATTTTATAATTGGTACTCTGACAAAAATGCTATCAGTAGATGTCCTCCTACATGTTAGGAGTTCACAGTGCTGTTAGATTTTCTTCTAAAGGTGCTAAAGGAAATCTAAAGCTTTCTGATTAAAGGGTTCATGGAAGTGAAGAGGCAAAAGACTTCAAGATATATTTGTCCATCTTTATACAGTTTTCTCATTTTGGCATAAGTAATAGTTTACTCTTAAGTTATTCAAAATTGATGGATGTCCTATGATTTCTTTATGATTCTGAGTGAAACAGCAGACTTCAGTATCTTTTATTTCCCAGTTTCTGGGTGGAAGGCATGAAGAACTAGTCAAATTCTCCCTTTTTTTCTTGACAATACTGATTCTGCTTTGAATTGGACATAGATGATACTGATCTATCTGCAGGGGACTACAGTTTTTAAAATGTAATTCTACTCTACAACATATCATAAAATATGTAAAGATAAGATAATGTAGAAATAAAATAATTATAACAGATAATTTTAAATCTCTCCAACAGTACACAGAGACAAGCTTCTTATCTTTAAATTTTAAATCCAGTCTCTGAGAAATTGTTTTGCTTTAACAACTTTATATTACTGTTCTCTTGATTTTAATCTTCACTAACTCGGCTTCTTAACCAAAATCATAGATATCAACTCATCACAATATTTAAACACAATAAAAAATGATATTTTAAAAATGAGAGATGACAACCTGTATCTTCATCTATCATAAAAATGACATTATTTGGTGTCTCTTTTTGTGGTCTATTTTTTGGTTAAAATTCCACCAAGACAGGATCAGTGGGCTTCATAGGATGAAGTCCAACTTTTGCTGTTAGAATTGTCTCTTCAGAGAACAAGACAAAGCTAGCAGAACAGCTGAATATTTCTTGGTTTGGTTTATAAGAATCAAAGATTTAAGCAATAATCATAGTAATGATTTATACCTACTGAAAAGCTAAGCCTTTTTCTTCAGTACAAAGACAACACTTTCTTGATGTTCAAAAATGTCGTTCTCTAAATGCTCCTGCTAACACAAATAATATTCAGTACTAACAGAGAGAGTAGTTTTATATGTTTAAAGCTTAAAATCCCACTTCTAAATACACAGAAACTCAAGTTTCTAAAATCTAGACATCTCACATGGAAATACTTGTTCCTCTGTATTGTGTTTGCCTGAATGCAAAATACGTACTATTTCCTGTGGGAAACAGGAAACAGTAAATCCTTTATCACACATTACTGCATCTTTCAATTGAAACAAACTTTCAATAAAATGTCAGCAAGGACACTTGACAAGGTACTCACAGCACTAAGTCCTGAGAGTTGTATTCTTTCCAAGCGTTAGATTTGGTATAACAGGTGTGATGCTCTTTTTTTCCAATTCATGAAGCAAGACTGAAGGGGCTGAAGCAATCAGCTGATACATTGTAGAGGCTTAAAAGGGCCATAAAAAAACTAGCATCAGTTAAGTAATTCAGCCTATCTGGGGAAAATACCAGTCCAGGTAAATGACAACATCTGTATGTTTATCATCAATAAAATTCTTACACAGCTGAACTGGAAATGCTGAATGCATGTTTTTACCCTTGGGCACAGCCATATCTCTTTTCTCTTGAAGAACTCAGAGAAAAAGACCTCAGGAAAGAAGGGGAAAACAAAAAAGAGAGAATGAAAGAAAGAAAAAAAATGAAAGGAGATATATTTGGCATTAATAATATCAGTCTTCGATACTCTTGGAAAACTTCAACAGCAGCGATATGTTTTTCTAATATTAATTAACGGTATATAGTTACTAGACAGTTTATATGGACTGTACAGACCAGTAAACGGCTGCACAGGAAATACAATTATTTTTCTGAGGTCACACAGTGGATACAAAAGAGGAAGGTGGTCACAAATGAGACAAGTTTTAGAGCTCTTTTCTCCATCTTATTAGACTAGCAATTCACATTTCTAACTCAAATTTGTTTTCTTTTACATGACTGATATTTAGCAAGTATTTTCTTTTCTTTTTAAGTAGACAACAAAGTCGCATGTGTACCAAATGATCAAGGCATAAACACAGCTATTAGAAAGTAAATTTGGATTATGTAAAACAACCTCATCTGCTGCAGATGCAGCTTTACATCTGCAATTATGACAACTCTGGGCATAACTGATGACACACATTTTAACTACCTCTTTTGCATGAACAATTATGTAGTTAAATGTGTAGCATGCAGTGAATTGCACCCACAAAATCGGAGGCTGAGATTAGGCCTTTTTAAAAGATCTAGGCCTTACAGAGAGCCAGATAATTGTATACCCCATAAAAGAGAAGAGGGGGGTTATTTCCTGACAGTTTTTAGGAAAATGGGGCCATTTAAGTTAATTATCTGTGTTGGCTCATTTGAACACCTGTTGGGTTTAATTCACTAGCACCTGGTGCCAACTGCGGGTAACAGACGTGAGGGTTCCTAATTGACAGATTATGTTGTTTCTGTTTCCTCTATTTCCATTTCAACTTATTTTTTCTATTCAATCTTTAGTAAGCAAACTTTAGCAGGATTCAAGACAAAAATGCAGAGATAACCAACTACTGTTAGAGAATGAAATAATTTTCTCTATGAACACATGTAACATGCAAAGTTTGAAGCCTCATGAGCACCTATATTCTGTTAATCTCAGTGGCACATACACCAACTCAAAAGCACCAAGGAGAAGGACAAGTTGATGTGATCATTTACAAAGAGCTATTAAATACATTTGTCTTGAATATTTTAGATTGAGATTTCAGGGGACAATAAATCAAGTACTGTGTTTGGGGAGATGGGGGGGGAGGCGGAAGTTGAATTTAGCTAGCACCAAGAAGAGGAAACAGAACTGTTAAATTCTTGATTCATTAACATTAGACATTGAGAATCCAATAAGCATTCTACTGAAACAAAAACCTTCAAATTAGTTATGACACAGAGTAAATTGAAGAATAAGATGCCTGAAAAAGGTAAAAATGCTCCTGATACCATGGGGGAAGTTGGCAAAGCCAAAGTCCTGGTGCATACAGAGAGGTCATAGAGTTTAGAAACAAGTCCTGTGTAACTATGGGCATGGCAAAAAGGAGAGACTTAATTAATCATGATTTATCTATACAGAAGGAAGCTAGAGAGAGTATTTTCAATTAAGTCCAGAAAATCTTAAGTACAATCATCAATATGTAAATAAGATTGATACACAGAAACATAAAATATTCCATATTTTGTGTAGAGTGAAGATACAGTAATCCATCACCTCTTCGCACGTCAAGTTTCGAGGCTTCACCTCTTTGCGGGTTTTTTCTCAGCAAAGGCACAATAGAGTCCCCTTGATTCTTCACGGGGTTTTTCCATGTGCACATGCAGAGAGTGCCTCTGCCATGCAATGGGTGGAACTGGCCCACGCCAGAGGGCAGGGGGCCCTGCATCTCCGTTTATGCCGTCCCTGCCTCACCACTTGCACCCATGCAGCGCCAGGGTTGATCCTGCCTTGACACTTGTGCCTGCACAGCCCCAAGGCCACCTCTACCTCACCGCTTGTACCCACACAGCCCCAGGAGAGTCCTGTCACTCCCATGCCCTCCCATGTCACACTGGGAAGGGGCAGAGAAGATCCCCTTCATTCTCCTCTCCCATCACATGGCACAGGAACACCCCTCAGTACTCTGGATCTCAGTGTGCAGGACAAAGGGCGGGGCTTATTTGCATATGTATGATCTGCCGCTCTTCCAAATTCGGCTTTTGTAACATTCCCCTGGTCCTGAATCCCCACGAAATTCCAGGGATTATTGTATTTGTGTACGTGTTAAATTCACTCATGCAGTATATCTTGTCAAATGCCTGCTCTGCAGAATCACAGAAAGTGATCCTCTCACAAGCCATCCAATCCAAACATCATCATTTTGGTCAAGGGAAGAAAGAGCAATGCTCACGTACTACAAGCCTTTGCCTCTAGGCAAGTTTATACTCTATGCTGAGTTTGCATCTCCTGCATCTTCAGTAACCAGTGTGACCCTGGGCTGCCACAAAAAAAGGTTGTGTCTCTGTCAGTTACAACAAGAAAATGGTGATTTTTACTCTGTAAATTGTCTGTTTTGGCCATAATTCTTCTCCAAAAAGGCCAGCACATCCCAAGAGATGGAGGTCTAGGAGCACAAAAAGACCCAAATTTAGATAGCTGGGAAAATTTAAGACAGAAAAGTTAGAAGTCACTTTATTAAAGTGAGAGCTCTAAGCAGATTTCTTCTCAGACTCATTAGCCATCCTTAGGGCATCACAGTCTTTCCCTGAATCAAATATTTCAAGTCTTCACATACTTTTGGAAATATGCTTAAATAATTTGCAGAACAGGAATGCATACATAAGCTTTTTACTGAACTGTAGTTGTAAGTCAGACACAAGACGATCTGGGGTTTAGGCATTTCATTTGCTTGTAAAAGTCAATCGGAAAAGAAACAAGAAATCTCACGTACTGTACACATAAATTTTATATTTAGTCTTACTTTATCCTCTTCAGTCAAGCATACTCATGTATTCATAAATTCCAACAAAAATCACAGCAATTACACAGAATTCTAAACCAGAGCTCATCTTCAATGTGTTCAAAAATTCTTCTGATAGAAAAAAGTGAATACAGGAGAAGAAAAAAACAAAAAAAAAAACACAAAAGAGCCCCCCAACCCCACCTCAAACCCATGCTTCTACCTGAAAAGAAACATCACCTTCTGTTAAATGAGAATTTGATAAGAAAATACCAAATTCTCACAGTGAGAAATAAAGAAAATGAGGTACAGTATTCCTATAGTTAAAATATATGTATTACAATCCATAAAATACATAACGTTTAGTAGAAAAAGTAATAGAACATATTTTTAAAATGTAGCTTAAAGTAATTGGAAATTATAGTACCAAACCAACACATATGTATCCATAAAATATTTATTTCAAAATCAGATTCACCCTATATTTCACGAATATTATACTCAATATATAAGTAATATACTCTGCAGATTATGCAGAAACAGCACGTAATGGTAATACAACCTTTGTGTTTCTTAGAAACCTAAAAATATTCTGGTATCCTGTCACCTATTTGGCTCTTACTTTTTAGCAGAGGTAAAAATTTAAATGCCTCTTGAAGACTTTTAACTGGTATAAAGATCAAAATAATCAAAGCTAGTAACAGAATTGCATTAATTAGTATTTCTGGTAAATAATTAATCATCAACCCTTTGCATAGCCCCCAGCTAAAACTATATATGGTCTCAAAATGACAACACATAAACCTCCTGAGATATCCACTAACTTGAATTGAGCTTGAGGTAATTTGTTTAGCTGGAAGAACATGGTAACTTTTAAGTTAAAATTTTTATTGTTAAAGTATTGTTCTAGAATATAAAATTGCTGCACCTATGTTTGAAATGCCAGTTTTAATCACAAAGAAATACTTGTGACTTCATAAATTTTTGGTGCAGATAGTAGTTATTTCCTGGTGGAACTGTAGTGCCAAATGAATTTAGTCCTATATAGAAGCTCATGTGTCACATGGCACCAAGGGGTTAATTTTTTTACATGCAGAATTCTCTACATGATAATGCACTTTCATGTTCCCCATCTGGCTATTGTAAAATCACAAAGACTGTGAAGTCACAAGCATGAAGTAGAAACTTGTGTCCTGATTTTCAACGGTACTGAGTATCTGCAACTCCTGCTGAAAATGGGAGCCACAGGTGCTCCGTAATTCTGGAAACCAGGCTGTTATAAGGACAACTTCATGAGCATTTGTTAAAGAACTTGGAAGTCTCCATTTTTCTCTTGATGCTCCTTTAAAAACCTAAGGTAAAACCTTGGTAAAAAAATGGACAAACATTTAACACTGCAATACGTAATACATGTGAAAAATAAAGGCATTATAGGAGAATGCAAATAAGGTAAATAGGATCTTCAAAGGTAAATGTAAAAGGTACAGAACAACAAGGGAGAGCCTTCTTTACAGTTTTGAACCTGAGGAATTCTTTGCCACAAGTAAATTTTTGTATGAGGGAATAGCTATGTGGTGCTTCATTCCCATTTCGAGTTAAACTGTGGCAGTCCTTTTTGGTGTCCACTGTGAGGCACAAAATGTTGAGCAACAGAAAACACTGGCTGATCACATACAGAAAAGACTGAAGCATGAAAGCAAGATCACTGTCTGAAACACTGCCTTGTCCAGAAATCTTTTCCTTAAGGTACCAGCTTAAAACTACTGGGAGTAGATCAGCTGTAGGAACAAATAGATTCAGCGTATTTCAAAAGTTCATTTCTGATGGTTTCTAACCAAAGGACACCTGTAGGCCTCAGAGTGTACTCCCTGGCATGAGGGAATTCTGTGATCAGCCTATGATGAACATCTCTCAACATTTAGAAACTATTCAAACTTGATGAAAAAGTATAAAACATAGTTCTGCATTGAAACTAATGCCTAAGGTTGTTGCATGTTCACTGTGAAAGTGCAAATGGAAGACAATTTATATGGGGTAGGATTTGTAGCTATTTTATAGTTCAGATAGCCAGTCTGTTACGTACTTCATAAATGAAGAAAAGTACAGAAGGACCCCGCTTATCCATGGTCCGCATCTCCGCGGTTTCAATAATCCGTGGTTCATTTTTCAGCAAAACCCAGTGCCGTGCACAGGCGCAGAAATTGCTGTAAAGGCAGGCAGCTCGTGACCATGTAAATGAGTTCATTATTATGTAAATATGCCTTGCCCGGGAGCCACCGGGGGCAGCGAGGGGAGGGAGCTGGGAGCTGTGCAGCCTGGCCCAGTCCCACACGGGATGAGTTTAATGTAGATGTGTGTTTTTGCACAACTGAAATTATTCTCTGCTGGTCTGCAAGCGGGCTGCCATTGTGTGTGTGTGTGTGTGACAGTGGAAGCAGGAGGCACCTTCTCCCCATATACCTGGGGCGGGCAAGCGGTCGCCCCTGCCCCCATTGCCATCCACGCCTGTCCCAGAGAAAAAAAAAAAAGAAACAAGAAGAAAAAGAAAAAAATGTCAGTTTAATAGCGGAGGTGTCTCAATCCCATCCTATGCCATTCTATATAATCCCACTTTGGCAAAGGGAGGGAGCCGAGAAGGACGTCACAAGAGGCATGGCAAGGCCCAGTCCCAGTACTGGTCCTACCTTGTCCCACTTCAGCGAAGGGAGGGAGCCCAGAAGGGAGCTGTGAGCAGTGGGGTCCAGCCCAGCCCAACCTGTGTGTGGCATCATCCTGTCCCTGAGGGGGGCAGGGTGATGGGTGGGGCTTAATTGAATATTCATGAGTTCACTCTCTTTTGAATTGCAGCCTTCATGCCCCGTTCCCAGACCTGTCAACTTGTGGAAACCAGAGACTCACTGTATTGTAAATTAAAATCTATTCTGCCTGAAATGTTGTACACTATGGAGAGGAGGAATGGTTTAATGTGAACTACAGAAAGTCTTGTTACATGCAAATCGTTTTCGTATGGAATTTAGTCTCAAGGTTCAAGAATATACTTGGTGAAAAGTCATGAAATCATGTAGATGATAGTTTTCAATATCTTTGGTTTCATGAAGTAAGACATCATGGTACTCATCATATGACAGGGCTGGATGAAAATTACCTCATTTTTCAGGCCATTGCAGACTTACACACTTGCTTGTGGCTATTCTTCCACACACAAGAATGCACCAAAACTTTGGAAAAAGATGGATCCTGTTCGGCTCTACTCAATTAGGAGGAAAGAAGAAAGCTGCATGTTAGTCCAGAATGGTTCCTTTGTAGATGAAGGTGTGAGGCAAAACCAGTGCTCCATTTGGAATAGAGAGAGCCCTCTATTTATCCTTCCACATACCAGAGTACTTTTGCATCATTCACAGACATTTTTCTTTCTACATGGCACTGAAGCCAGCTACGGTAGAAATTAGGGTTTGCTATCATCAGTGTTATCTTTAAGTAGCAGCTATATCCATTCCCTCTGCTTTAATTTCAACTACAAAATAGCACAACTGTTTCATCAGACAGCTGAAAGTTCAGTATTCTCATAGTAACAAGATCTGCAGCCCACCCAGACAGAGCTGGGTGTTCAAAGGTTCCCTTTGCACTACATTTCACTTACCTTGCAAATGGCCCTGTAGCTCAGACTTGTTTGGGTTTATTTTTTTAATTTTAAAAAATTATTATTAAATTAATCAAACCTGACCTAAATCCAGACTTCCATATTATGTAAAAACATGCGGGAAATCAGGTAAAGTTTGTTTGGGTAAGGAATACAGTGTAAAGCTTCTCTTAGTTAATGGGCTTATCAAAAGCCCATGGGATACAAGCAAAACATGTTAATGGATTTGGGACATTTGGATAAGATCTCTAACAAGTGTTCTGTTGCTTAGATTGCATTTTTTAAAATTTTCCACACCACTGGGTTCCACTAAGGCAATGCAGCCCCTTATGTACTGTATAAGTAAGAGGTAGAATACAATGGGAAAGAAATTATATCTCTTCAAAACTCACTGCTGTCCAAGTTATCAACTGATTCATTAGCTGTGATTTGGTGAGCAGCATAGACCTTCAGAAGTAATCTTAAAACTTGTTTTGCTAGAAAAAAGCTCACAATTTAATACATCTCTTTTCTGCTAACAGCAACAAGACACATTTTCAACTGAGTGCTTTAATTCAGCAGAGACTATTTTACTTACAATGCTATGAAATTAGTTCACAATATCATTTATCTTGATGTATTTTAACATCAATTTTGCTTTTCAGAAAATACATACTACTTAAAAGCAATAAAAATATCAAAACTACTATATATGTGGAATTCATTGCAATATAGTAACTAGTATCTGTTTTGTGAGAGTATTGTGTACTTTCCAGCCTCACTAACAGTTGTCCAGATGAAAATTTTTAAAGCACAAGTCTTCCCTTCCTATTAGTTCAAAAGCTTTTCTTCTAAGTTTGTTATAAAATGTATAAGAAAATTAGGGTCAGTGAAAGAATACCTTCTATTTTTCACTGGTGAGGCAAAAACTATCTATTGTGGGATCACTCTGAAATCAAAAAGTTGGCAGGCCTGGGAAAACTTCAGAGAACTCTAAAAAAGTGACTCAAGTTCTAAAAATGTATCTCAGAGAGATTCAAAGGAATAAGGTTAAGAGGTTAAAAGGCGATTTAATCTTGGTTACCAGGTATCCACATAAGTAAAAGGTAATTGCCCTTATATAGATTTTTAAGTAACAGCCAAAGGTTTAAGAAGATACAACTGAAATATAAGGTGGAAAAAATTAAATTGAACATATATAGTATTTTGCTATTCCATAAATCACCCATCCAATTCCCTTGGCTAACTGAAAGAGAACCTGCTGCCACCATTAACAATATTTCTATCACAGAAACACTGTTTAACACAAACACTGAGCATTTCTTTTGATTTCATGTCCAAGTAATATATTCCATTAAACAATTCAACAATTCTGTCCTAGCAACCGCTACATTTCAATTATAAGAACCAGCATTAATTCATGGACCATTGTTTTTAGACTAGTGCATTAGTAGTAGTCACAAAAACTGAAACAACAGCAAGACAAAACAGACCACTCTCAATCGAGGCATTGAAGTCCAAATCACCTCTGTTTCTAAAAAATAGGGTTTGGTTCAAACAGAGGTCATGGACTCAGTATAAGAATTATTAGATAGTTTTATTCTGTAACCTTTTTTATATAAGTGAGTTTAGTCATACATAGTAGTTGCTTGTGTCCCTGAAGCTGAACGTACTCATGTTGAAATCCCTGTTCCACACTTTTACAGTCTATGAAATATGTTTAATTCTCAGTCTAAGGTGCTATTCTTCATTGAGTAACCATAAATTAAAGCAACTGTGATTCACAGAAAATTATAGAAGTCTATAATATCCTTATACCGCTACAAAAGATGAATTTTTCAGAACAAAAAAATAAATCAGAAAATACTAGGAGAAAGCAAACCACCATTTTTAGTTCTTCACTCTTTGTTCTAGTATATACTTGTATATCCTTTACCTGCGTAGTGTGCATGTTCCCGTGGTTGGCCTCATTCAAACTTAGTTATCAGTGGAAATACGGTAATAAAAACCCAAAGAAATGAAATCTCAGAAAAATGTTAAGACCTACACATAAGTGTTCATATTAAGCGTACAATGTTCATAAAAATATACTTTGGCTGCATTCTTGTCCTATATCTACTTTTTGTTATTTTGAGTAGAGTATTTGAAAAAATGTGGTATCTGAATGTCTGTACATTCAATTTAATCTTTCTGTATCACCTGCTTCCCTTACACTGGTTGTATTCTTAATGACAGGGGAACAATAAAAAAAATAAAATAAATACATATTAGGCTAAAAACAAATATCAGAGACTATTTAAACCTGCTTGACTCTAAATGCTTAATAGAGGATATATATACATTGGGAGTAAATATCGATCTGTGTTTTACAAATCACATGGAATGGAAAACCATATCATGTGATCTGTGTTTTCAATCAAAACTTGTAAAGAGAGATAAAATTTCTAAGAGAATTTACATCATATTGTTCATGCACAACTGACTTGCACAAAATACACAGGAAATACTTCTGAGATAATAAGACACGCATTTGTGACCATTTGAAACAATCAAAAAAGAAGCTAACTTCATCAAATAAATTATTTGCAACTTATAATGTTTTCAATTCTATTCCCAACAGAAGTAGCTGAAAAGTGTAATTGTCACATCCTAGTGAAGGATGCCTGTCACTTTATATCAAAGTAAAATACTGTGGTGTTTCATTCATATGGCTTTAATTTTTAAGGTGAAACATAAAATTAATATTTTATTGCATTTCTCCCAAAACTTTCAATCTCAAAAGGTCTTCAACAAAAGTTGCTGTTTTCTTTTATCCTCCAGCTCTCCTTCCCAAACTCTCTCAGGACTTAAATCCACATGGAACTCAATTTAAAGAACAGAAAAGGGGCAGAATGCATTCATTTCAGGACAGGGTACTCTAAGTATTGGCCGGTGACAATGCCCATTATTCTGCTATGCACAGATAGGACTAAATTCTCCCCAGACTAAGGCAGTGACTGACAGACAACCGATTACTTCAGCTGAAGAAATCAAGTTAAATAGGTGAAACATATCACGTGGCACCTTGAAAATCTGTGAAGACATTTTCTGTGCCTTTAGAATGGAGCAAGAATTACCACACTTTCTTAATAGGTTTCTTATTGCAGCAATGCAGGGAGTAATTTATTAGGCATCCTAGGCTTCTTTGATTCCACAAAGGTTTCCAAGAACGATTGCGGTGGTCAGAGTCTCTGAGCACACTCGGAAGAATGAGGAAGAAATCCAATAGTGCAGATTTCACAGGAAAAAGAAGCCCCTGACCCTTTGCTATCAGAAAGCAGTACATGGGCCGTACTCTGAGAGAGTGACAGGAAGCAGGACTCCTGCTACTCTACTCTTTCAATGTGCTGACATACTTCTGTATTTTAATGGATTTTCTTTTTGTTGGTTACTACTGGCATATGCTTCTATTAGTGTATGTTAAAATAGAAATGAAATGGAAAGAGTAAAGCACACCTCAGTTTGAATTACATATAAAAATCCATCAGGCCGGCATTGCCCCATTATGCAGAGGCAACCCTGTGCATTAACATTCATGAAAACAGAGTTCATGAGTCACCTCGGGGCTTGTGCTCCCCATATAGGTAGAGACTGAGCGCGTCGTGGCAATAATACCCTTGGTACCAAGATGGAGCATGCCATCTGCACTGCAAAGAGAGCCCTGGCAGCTAGGAAATGACCAGGGAGGCATTAGCTGAAGCCAGGAGGGGTCAAAGTTGTGATGGTAGCAATAATGGCTCTAACAGTATCTTTAAGCCCATTAGAGGATCACCAGGAGCACAAACTATTAATTCAGTGTGAGAAGAAAAGCAATTTGCAAAAACAAAATTAAAATCAGAAGATGATCTTATGGCTTTTGTATTACTGTTTGCAAATTAAGCAATAAAAAGGAGTGTGAATTGTATTCAATTAATTCATACACAGTGTTTTCATTCTTGGGTAGTCACCACAACAAGGGGTGAATTAATGTTACTTTGTTCTGACACTGTTGTGATTACAAAATGCTAATTTTAAGAAATATTTATATTGCTAATTAAGGAAGAAGGTCAGAAGTTCTAGGCTCTGGCTGCAATCAACACAGTTCACTGCTCTGAATTTTACAAGTTCTGAGCTGTGAGTTGTGCTGATTGCAGGCACAGCTCCGGATTCTTATTAGCCAGTCAAATCGCCCAAGTTCTACCAAATGTTTTATAATGTATTCCATTGTATTATGTTGTACAAATTCTGCTAGCATGATGCAAACATTAATATAATGAAATACAATAATAAAACTACCTTCTGTATCAGTATAAATAGTACAGACAGATTTTAGAAATGAAAAAAAAAAATAAAACCAATAAAGCTATGAACATTTCATCATGCTGACACAAGTAGAGAAGCGAGCTAATTATACAGAAAAGAAACTGAGGAACCAAAACGAAGTGGGAAGAAAAACCAAAGAAAATCCAGAAAAGAGGAGGTTCTCAAGCTAGGTCTGTGTCTGTTTGTCCGTGTACAGTCTAAGGTTATGAAAGAACTCAGCAATATGCAACAAAAGCAAAACAATCATGGAACAGACAAATATAATTGTGGTGGTATTCTAAAACATTGGCATTAAACATCACTTAGGGCCAAGTGAGAGAAGAAAAACACAGAGGGGGGAGAAAAAAATATTGGAAATGCATTATGAAAAAAAAAGTCCCTGAATAAAATGTGGCATTTTAGTTCCATCATATGCACAGTAATTTACATCCTGTGCAAGAATTTATTTTTAATTTCTGGGATACCTTTCTATATTATTTAGATCATATAGGCAGGGTAAGATTTTTCAGAAAGGAATTATTGTTCTGTAAACTAATGTAAATGTTACAAATTATTAAATACTTCAATAAAAATATGCACGTACTCATAAAATTTAATTTCTCACTCTAATAGGAGCAAACTAATAAACTTTCAAAGGACACAGGTAGCCTGTACACAGAGACCTGGCAGTCCTCAAACATCTCAGTTACAGTTGCTACAGGCAGAGGTGGAGAAGAAAATCCTTTCCCCTTAATGCACAGATTTGCAATCCATTTCAGTGTTTGACCAATAATCAGTCAATAAATTACTTAATTCTCATACATACATCCAGCCAACAATGGAACAAGGAGGCCTAAAGTCTCAGGTTGGTTTTATGGTGTTTTACTGCAATATTGTGCAATATGCTGTAATTCCAGGATTATTAAGTGGTTTATAAATCAAATACTCAATTTTTAATACTGAACTGTATCTTTTACATTATTTTGCATAGAAATTTCTATTGTTTACATACAAACAATTATAAGAGTACAGTCTTTCGTGAAGATTTAGTACACAGGTTTATTTTTTATTTCAGTGCAAAATTGTAAGTACTTGTATTATAAATGGGTCTGTACATTTTATATTACTTTTACAAGCTACTTACAGCATGTACATAATGACACCTATGCTCCAAATGTCACGCTGTTGGCTGTAGTCATAGGCACTGATAATTTCAGGGGCTGCCAACCAAGCAGAAAAAATAGTATTAATAATAGAAAAAAAAAAACTTTTAAATGCTTAAACACAGAGCATGAAGAATGTGCTGATGTGGTATAATTTATTCCCATATGTAAAGAGGAACCAACAGCAGATGTTTAAATGAATAATGTACAGACCTTAACAATTCATGCTGATGTGTCCTCACTTTTATCATTTAGCTGTTAAGGGGGTGGTGACATTGTGACATTAGCTGTATCATTAAACTTAGTACTCTTTTTCTCCACAGTAAGTTATTAAAGCAGTATTCATTACATAATGACTTAAAGCACTGCAAGAACTCACACGAACTTGGTTTCCTTCCAGACATAAAGGTAGTACATAAGAACACAGAGTTTTTGCCAAACACAAAGCTTCTCTTTTGCTTGAATACATCATAGGATGAACAAAATCTATAACAAAAGAAGATAAAAATTTTCAAACTCATTTATTTATATCCTAGATTAAAAGCTCAACAATTATAGTCTATTCACTAATAATTTTATATTATTTCAGTCACAAGTCAGCAAGATGTTGCTCTGGGGCCATCTTAGTGATACTTTATCTACTGTATCATGGAAGATGTGGTAGTGAGTTCACAGCAAGGTCTATGGTTTTACTTCCAGAACCAATGGAGGTGACATACTTAGCCCCAGTAAGGAACAAAAGATAAACACCTTCATACAATCAATAAGGAAAGTGATAGTGACTATTTCATTTGGTATTGTCCCATCAAATCAAGAAGTTTATTTAACTGTGATCTCAGGGTTTTTTATGTTTTATGTAGTTACCAAGCTTGAAAGTATTTGATTATTATGTCAAGGATCTTGAAATAGTCAATTAATGGTTTGATAATACCACAACTGGTAAAACAAGATTTTCAAGGAGATTCTTACCATTAATATTGCCAAATTGGCCAATCCTACTGTATGGTCTCAGTTTTACTCAATCATTTCGATAACATTTTAAACCAGCTGTAATTCATGCTATTAACATTCTGGGAAAACTTACAAACTCATGTAAGTTTATACCCTTATATACACATCCTGCACAAAATAAAATGACTGAATCAGGAAGCTGATATTACTTTTACAATTTTTCTTTATTAATAAACTTATCTGATTCAATTTTCAATTTCCATGAGCCTCACACAGAAGAAGGATACAAAAGACAGAAATAAATCAAAAGACAAGCATAGAGGGGAAAAATCAGAAAATTCAAATGAGGAGCAACTAGCAAAGGATGTAACCAAAAATGAAATCATCTGTAAGTAGATGAGTAGTAGGAAGACAATGAATAAAGACACTGCTGGTGTATGCAACCAAAAATGCTACTGATAGATGATGCTTAGAAGATAAATGTTTTTAATGTCTTCTTGCATCAATCTTAACCAAAATGTCAAATGCAAGCAGTGGATAGCACAATCAGTATCAATGACAATGGGGCAAGACCTCAGTCTTTTACAGAGAAGAAAAAGTTTAGTTGAGTTGGAAATTTTTTAATCAGCTGTAACAGATAAAACTCATTCTAGAGTACTTTAAAAGTGACAAGACTTTTCAGAGCTATTAGTAGTTTAAGCACTACTAGTGGAGGCAGATAAAATACTTGAAAAATGAAAACAGCAATCATTATTGTATCTCTCTGTAAAAGAGTAGAAAGGCTGGCATCTTAAAATTATAGAACCATCCTGTTAATTTTAATTCCCAGGAAAATACTGGAATTAATAAGCAACTAGAGAAAACAAAGAGGTGAGTAACAGACATCATGTATGTGTCAGGAGCACATCTCCATGCAGCACAGGTTGGCAGGCTCTGGGCTTGAAGGAGAAACAAAAAGTATGACACACAACTCTATTTTAGTAATTTATTTACTATTTAGTATTTTAGGCTTTTGATACCATTTCACTTAAATTTTTCTGTAATCCAAATTGCTGTATTTAATGTATTATTGTAAGACATGAAAATATCACAGGAGCAATGCATATACGTTCATAAAAATGCTTCTTGCTGGAAGTTGTTCACCGTCAGAGTGGAAGGCTGTGCCAAGGCATATCCTGCACCTGTTTGTTTTAGACCACTGCATTGTACCTTTATAATTGATGACCTGGATGATCCAAGAGAGAACATGTTTATTAAATCCAAAGACAACATCAAGTCAGGAATGACAGTAAGTATATTGAAAGTCAAGCTCAGAATGCAAAGAGGCAGAGAAGAGCTGGTCAGGAAGCAGCTCAAGGACCGAGCTGAACACGAGTTAACAGCTCCAGTGTTTCTGGACAATGTGAGGCAGGATTAGCTTCAAAACGTCATTCAGGTACAAAATGTCTTTGTGTACACCTGACCCTTCTGAAAAGGCCAAGGTCAACACTCCTCCCCTTGTCTGGATTAGAAGCCTATTTAAATATGACTGATGAGAAACACAACAATGGCCCAATTCTCAGCCCTTACTTCTTGTTCTTTTTACATGGACTTCAGAGTCCATCAGTTACAACAAGAGACTCATCACCTGTGTTTTATGTGCAAGACTAAGGTCTGTGGTATATACTCAGCAATCCTCGACTTGCCTCAGCACTGGTGAGGCCTCAACCAGATACTGCACTCACCTTTGGATACTCCCATTTTTATATTATAGGTACAAAGTGGAGCACAGCGAGTCAATCACAAAAATCAGAAATTAAGGACAGGACTGGGAAAATTCATCCTCTTTAATCTAAAGAACAAGACATCTAGGGAGAAGCGTAATAGCAGATTGCTGGAAATATGATGGTGCCTACCTGTTCTTCGTATCTGTGATGGGTAGGGGGAGAAATAACAGTCTGAAAAGGTGAACGGCAGTTCCACCCTTTTCCTTAGCCCCACACACAGGCTTCCACCACCTCCGTTAGGTCAGCTCTAGCAATTATGTGGCTGCAGGCAAGTTAACTGAAAATTTATAATGAAAAAAGTGATTAGATCATGACCTGCAGGTATAAATTTAAGCTGATTGTCAAACTGAAGGTTGGGGGCAGACAGGAGGAAAAAGTTCTGGGAGGATAATGAAGCATCAGAATAGAGTGCCTGGGAAGATTACAGAGTCTCCATTACTGGAGGTCTTTAAACACACACAAATATTCATCAGAAATTACAGAATCACACACAAATATTCATCAGAAATTACTTCAGTACAGTTGCTTCTTTCTTTGGACAGAGAAATAAATCAAATTACTAAAGGTCCGTCACAGTGATGAGGCTCTATGTTTCTGTCATGATTAGTAAATTGTGAAGTAATTTCATCCCATGCAACCCCCATACTTAAAGAGAATTTAATACTACTAGCATTTAATCAATCAAAATATTGGAAAGAACTAATTATCTTTCTCCAAAAAGGATTTCTTTTTTTTGCTTCTGTTTGTTATGTAAAAGCTGTGAAAAGAATTGCTGATACAAACCATTGAGGAAAAGACTTCACAGAATTTTTTTTAAATGTATGCTGTATTGGATAATGGATTTAAGTATATTACAGCACGTAGTATAAATCAGAAAAGGCTACAAATCGTTATATTATGGAATGCAAAGCATTCATTGCTTAAATAATTTTTTTTTTTTTTAAAGAGCCCTGAAAAGCCCTTTGGACTGGCTTCATCATAATTATCTGCTTTTGTGGGTGTTTTTTCAACTCCCATTTCAATGTAAAATATTCATAAGTCACATACACTGGGATAGGTACATTTTTCGGATGGTAATTATCTAAGAAAAAAGTATTTTATTATTTATTCAGACTGTTTAGATGTAGATTCCTAAAATTTGACAGTAGAACATCGTAAGTCACAAATTAGCTTTATGTAACCAGGGAGAGGTACTGTTACTCAGGCAGCACTGTTGGTATCAAAACCACCCAGCAACAGTGAAAAAATTGACCTTGTAACAACAGAATATGTTACTTGCACTGAAGTTGATTTAGCAATAAAATAGGCTGAAGCTGTTTGAAGACAGCGTCATGTAGAATGAAAATGCACAGTGAGTGATGTCTGCATGGAGAGCATGATAAGAATATACAGATAATAAATAAGAAAAAGTTAGTTCCTCATATCATCTTAGATCTTGTAATGAGTACCTGATGGACTAGGGACAGAGGAAAGAAAACAACAGGAAGGAAGTGTCTGACCATTAACAGTGCAGAATCATCAAGGAATATCAGCAGACATGAACCCAGACTCCTCTACAGCTCCTATGATCTGATCCAAATCTTCCCTTTGTTGTAGAAGACATGGAGCTGATTCCATGTAGCCTGTAGGTGTTGATTATAAAGTGACTCTGTGCATGACACAGTATGTCACTGCTTGCCCTCTGGAGACCTACAATCAGAGACCCATTTGTGTCTGCCTCAGTTGTCTGAACCAGCAGAGCCAGCCAATAATGTCCATGATTGTTAAAAGAAACCTTACCAAAAAGGCACTACTCATCAATTATTCCTGAGGAGGGACATTTCAAAGAGTATCAAGAAATGCAGATTTTAATTTTTTTTTAAGATAATGTTTTATCCTGGTAGTAAAACCTTATTCAGGTGTAATACTTACATGGAGAAGTCGAATTCTTCCGTATACTTTTTATATTTTATACTTATTATATCAAAGTCTGTGAGACGATCCATGTAACTGGAAATCCACTTTAGTACAGTGGTGAGTGTCCCTGCCTGCCATGCAGGAGACCAGGGTTCGATTCCCGCTGGGTAGGCAGTGGTGTGGTTTAAGAGTTGGACTCGATGATCCTTGTGGGTCCCTTCCAACTCTCAATAATCTGTGAATCTGTGAATCTGAAATTGTCAGTATCTGTGAGTTCAGGAAGGAACATCCTGATAGTGAGAGACGGCTTGAAACAGAAGGTCTATCTATATTTATTAACAAAATTTAATCTAAACCCCACACCAGTGTGCACCTGTGCCATCTACTAGAGTAACATATGGAAGAATCTCTGTTCTCTCATCAGGAGCAAGTTATGTCTAGATTTCTCCCACAATTCTGCTTGAATATCCTGCCCAAACCCAGAAAATCATAAAGACTCAGGAAGACTGTTTCTCATAGCCAAAACCAGGAGGGTGAGAGCCTTAGACTGTGGCTTGACATCCAATGCCTCAAGCCTGAAAGCTCTGAAGCAGTTAAATATTTGTTTTAGCTGTTTTCTCTGTTTCACACTGTGTGACAGAGCTCTCCTTTCCTGCAGCTGCTTCCATTGCTGCTGGCCATACCAACCTTGGGGTTTGGTTCTGTGTTTTCTACTTTTGCCATTAAAGTTTTTTGGAAGTTATTCTCCTCTAAAATGAGGAGGACAAGGGAAGAGACGAAAGATCTGTCCTCATTCACAGGATGGAAGCAGAAAAAATGTTTGCACCTTGTAGGAGAGATGACAGAGTGTGTTAGTTCCTGTTCCAAATGGATATACAAAGCAAGGCCATGAAACGAGAACAGCTGGCCATGAAGGTTCTACTGATGGAAGTGGTGAGTTGACTACAAGGATGGAAAATCTGTTAACAAGCCAGAAGACAAGGATGGAAAACCTGTTGACAAGCCAGAAGACTTATATTGATGTCTTATGTCCTTCTAGAATTTACAGGAAGGAAGGTACAAACTGCCCCAAACTGAAGGATGCAGGGAAATCCAAAATGATGTGTCTTAAAACTAACATTACTTTATGTAAAAATACATTGATCTAAGAAACAGAAAACATAGAGTTGCAGCCCAGTTTCTCCCACCATAAATTACTGAGCTGTCCAGTCTTCAGTGCCTAAAATGCTTCTCAAGCTGGAGTTTTCTACCCCAGATAGTAAATTCAATGGCCAAAAAATCAGTTCTACAAGATGCCTACATTTTCACAGTAACTACTACTAAATAAGCAAATCAATGATGGATAATTGGCACATGATTTATTAAGCATCAAAGACTATTTTCTTCAATAAAATAGTAGATGTAACCATATGGAACATTGTGTTTAGGTAGTAAATATTCGATAATAGCAAAAGAATTCTATAATACACTAATATTTCAATCAAGACACAGTCTAAACATGCGGCTTTCCTAAATTACTAACAGATTTACATTAAATTGACAATATTACTAATTGAAATATTAATTACATCTCACAACATCTGCTGATTTCCTGTAACCAATGACTAGGGACTATGCTAATTTAGATAAGGATGGAAAATGTGTGGTTACTTTAAGGATTTTTTTTTAATTGATTGAGACTTACCATTAAAAAAAAAAAAACACATCTGTTCAACAGTGGCACTTAGCTTCCAAAATGATTTTTTTTTTCCATAATAATACCATTTAGTAACTCATTTCAAAAGCTACTAATAGGTATCAAAGTCAGGTCTCCCAGTAATACCTGGATATTAAAACCTGTTCTTGAAGCAGAACTGCTACAATTGTCATCTTATCCTTATGTTTAATTTCACTTCATTTACTTCATCAATGTCACCGCTTTTAACTAAAATGTTTTCCAGTTTTAGATCTCTGTGAAAAATATCTGCCAAGACAGAAAAAGAAATAAAATATTATCAGCTGCAGATTCTGACAGAAATGTTTTTGATTAACTCCTTTGTGCAGTTCCAGTGCATTTTACTCTAAACTAGAGGAAGCTTAACCAAAACCATTTCTTCCAGAGAGTTATATAAGAATTTCAGATTTTGAAATCTCATTCCTCACCACAATCCTTTCAGAAATTAAGAAGTTCATATTGGTTTAGCCTTCAATAACAGTGAATCACCTGACATCATCTAACAAAAAAGTAAAGTGTATATTGTATAGTTGCCAAATTTGCACATATTTTCATACCTAAAGTTCATTTTTATATTCCAAACCAATTGAAGCTTTTGCCCTTTTTAAAAAAGACATCATTCCATAAATCCATATATCTCTATGGAAAAAGAGGCAAATGAAAGATTCCTAGAAGCATTATGTTGTAAAAAGAGATTAATACTTTCTTTGCAAAAAACCTCCAGTTATTCACAATCCTTTGCTATCTGGAAAATCTAAATTTTTGGCTGTTGTGGGCTGTGCAGTATTATAATGCTTCTGTGTGATGCATGAAAATGCTGATGTTTATTGAACCCTCAATGCAACTTATACTGTTAGGAAGTATCAGGAACAATCCACTTCTGCTTTTTTACCTCCTTTAATGGACTATACACTTAACAACTGCACTAAGTTAAAGTTATAATGTAAAGCAGTTACAAGCTGGGAAATAATAATAGTTATTGTCATAGCTGGTACGAAAAAGAGAAATAAAAGAAATGTGTAGCAGTTGACACTTCCGTAAGAAAAATAAAGTTATAAAAAAGCATTCTTATAGTGTACTTTACTGAACTATTTTTAGCTTATGAAATAAATAAAAAATAAAATATTAACCAGTAACTCTTGTTAAATGTATGAACACTCAAAATCAAGAATGTATGGGAGAGACAGAGGAATATAATTACAGATACACTATTGCTGAAGCAAGGCTCTGAGTAATGTGCCCTGTCTCATTTTCTGTAAAATGTCCTTTACTACAAAGCTTTTTTTTATGTTCTCAGTCCTCACACAGCTCCACTACAAGATACATCTGGTAATATTAATAAAGAGTGAATGTAATGATTTTGTTCTCTCTGAGTTTAGTTTCTTCTAATGTAATAATAAGAATATATAATTAATAGTAATGTTCCAGCTGTGTGATGACCCAGACCCCCAATGCACTTAGTATTTTATGAACAGAAAGCAAAGGACAATTATTTGTTGCAAATATTGCCAGTGTTTACTATAAAAACTCTCAGGTTTTCAAAAAACATACACTTTAAAAATGCATAAAAACACTGTGATTTCAAAACAAGGACTCAGTATGGATTTAGCATAAAGCCTCTTCTATTCAGTGCATTATCACTGTCTTTTAGAAAGCCTAAAAATGTATCAATCCTTGAAAAAAAGTACAAGGCAACTTTTCAGCAAGCCACTGACTTCTCTGGTCAGGCTGGGGTGACAATGACTGTCAGCAGTGCAGCTGTCAAGCCCGTGAGTGAGTTGTCACCACGTGGATACCACTGGCAAATAAAACAAATGAACAGACAAGTCAAGTCTCACCTTCCACGATGCACATGGCTTAAGAACTGCAAAAACTTTCTGCAACTGAGAATTTAGATGCTAAAATCTGTTGTTAATGAAGTGGCAATTCCCGAATATAATACTGAAAAAAACCTCCACAATCTCCCAAGCATATTTCCTATGAGAAGAGTGTCATTTAATTAAACTTTCTCTTGCATTTGCATGAAACTCCTGGGAGGTCTAAAATTCTGATTGAGATGCCAGTAACCAAATAGTCATCTAGAGAGCTATGACATCTTCAATTGCTAGGGGTGACTATCCAAAATAATTTAATACTGCGCTTGCAGCACTGACCAATGTCTATGATTACGTATCTCCAGCTTCAGTGAGTTTGCGTGTTCTCCTTCCTATCACATTTTCCACATAATTCATAAAGTCAAATAGTTAGTTGTATATTCAGATATTTCTAATTTAGGAGGATAGTTACTTTATACCCATATAGAATATAAACAAATGTATATGTATAAATGCTACTTGAAAGGGCATCCTTTTATGTTACTACATATCCAAAATGATGCATTTTATTCTGAAATTTCAGTTTCTGTGGGGTTTTTTTTCAATTTTCTTTTCAGATATGCATATAATACAAACTTCTCCAACAAAAGCTTTTAAAGTTTTCAACTGAATAATTTTAAAGTTTTCAACTGAATAATTCTATAGTTTTCAATATTAAAAAGTATTATGATACAGGATAAGTATCTCCATCATTGTGGTAACTACTTCAGGAATGGTAAGAGACTCTGTACGTCAATGAGAATGAACTACAGAGAAATTAAAGACAATCAACTTCAAATCCATCTTCTGTCTCAATTTTTCACCTACTATCTTTAGTACAGTACTATCATTTATGTATTATTCTACAGCAGAAGGGTAGTAATGTTTGAAAGACATTGGGGTACAAATGGTTGTAGGAAAACCAGAAAATTGCCCACCAAATGCAAATTCTGACTCCTAAAAAAAAGCTTTATTTTCAAAATAGGATGAACAAATTTCGTTAACTTCAACTGAATGTGTCCAGTCCTAGAATACTGTTCAACACAGCTGAAAGTGTGTGACCTCGAAGATCAATTTCTCAGGGGTTGAACCAACAAAAAATCCAGATTCAGAAAAGGCTGAGGATGTATTCACTGACCATGGGACAGATGAAGGAACTGAGTATCACCTGGTTACTGGTGATACAGATTTAATACTTTCAGTTTACTGTTTTTCCCCCACAGCTACCCAGACCTAAATGCTTAGACTAATTTATAAATAATTTAACATATGTATAACATATGTTAGGCTATTTGTAGGACTAATAAGCCATTTAGAGCATACATTTCTTCAGCAGTTTAGACGGGGGTAAGAAAATACATCTCCTGGGTGCACAGACAAACTTTCTGCTCAAATTGGCTCAATTTTAAGAATCAAGGCATGACATCACAGATTAATATCACTAGAAACCATGACAACATTTCAAAGCATTATGCAATTTGTTCTGTTTATTACATTACCTTGAGGTAAAACAATACTGTTAAATATCTTCGACAATAAACCATTTTTAAAAGTTCACGATTTCAAGTTAATTTGTTCAACATGTCTTCTAATGAATGGACTCTTTTAGACAGTGAAAAGTTTGTGATGTGGAATTCCTGACAGGCCTGCTGGGTGGAACTATCACTGCATGTTTTCAGGAATTTCTTGGAAACTAGCACTTTCAATGACCATTCCTTAGGTGCGAGAGTTCAGAAATGTTCTCCGTGGAAGAGATTTTACTCTGTTACTTAATATTTTAAAGAATTCATTTGGAAATGCAGTTTTTGCTTTACTTCAAAGAAATAAGTACTAGTAACTTTAGAATATGAAGAAGCACTCACGCCTGCAAAGAAAAATAGGTCCTATTTCAGTTTGCTTACCTCCTCTACCCATGTTGAATCCTTCAAAAGTGGGGGCTATTTGTTATCCCTCTGCCACTGGCTGCTTGGCTGGATGCCTCTGCTAATGCACCTCCGAAACTCTCAGTGATCTTTCTTGTAATGGGGGGAAAAAAAACACAGCATGGCCTGGTTCAAATGAAACAGAGCACTTGGTACATTCTATGGTCTTCCCCTCACTGCTTTCAGACATCTGTTCAGTTTTATACATGCTCTGTCCATATTAAATAAAAACACTGAGATGGCAGGAATGTGTCCACTGCATGAAGCAATGGAATAAAACCTTTGAGATGAGGGAGTGGGTGAAACACAAAAGCCTCGTATTCTAACTACAGTTGTCTGCCATGCTGACAGTGGACTAGACTGGCATAACACAGCATGCTGGTTTGGACAGCAGATCTGCAAAAACAAAAAAACATGGTTAAAAATGATACTTCAGCTTTTCTAGCTACAGAATGCTGCTTCCATTCAGAGAAGGAAAAAAACCAACTTTTTTTTCCACCAGACAGTACAAAACTGTAATAGATTTTTCCTTCAAAGTGAATGGTATGCAACACACTTTTAAAGGATTTCAAAATACTTCATTACCCTGGGAAGTTGTTGATCTGGAGCATCCAATAAAAATGAACTTTTGCTACTAGCTGGCACCATATAAGGACATCCATCAGTGTTGCCAAGGCAGGGAAAACAAAAGCAGGGATTTCTGGGTACTCTAGTAATTCTCTTAGAAAGCTGATTTGCAGATGATTCCTCGAAGTCTAATTCTCAAAAAAGAAGCTGCACAAAAAGGCTCAGAAGGAGTTAAAATGCACTGAAGAAGGCAAGCTTAGCTCAACACTTTCAGGCAAGAAAGCAACAGCTCAGTTCCTATCCAGCAGAAAACCGAGAAGAGGTAAGGTAACGTCTGGAAGTGTTAGGGGATTAACTAGCCTTTAACTCTTGGAAAACCATTGAGTGGAAGAAGCCCAGCTTTATAAAAATGTCTTGTTCTTGCCTTGCAGATGGCTGCAGTGAGCAAGGCACTGAAAACTACCTTCCACTGCTGATACTGTCTCAACTCCTGCGAAACACGGATTGGAGTGCCAAAGCTTGGGGTCATCCATCACCAAGCACCTGCTCCCCACACTGCAGCAGCTGCTGCCCTGTGCAGCTGTGAAAGGCAACATCCCTCACCTCAGGCAGCTTGGGGCTTCAGTCTATGAACACTGCAAGGGTGTTGTCAGTTTAAAGATCGAGAGACATAACTGGGCTAAAAGAAGGATCAGAACGTCAAGAAGGTGAGAGTACACAAAAGGTGTATATGCAGAAAACGAGGACCAGATTTTCAGCAGCCATTCTGCAAAATCTCCTCTGCTTCATTATCTCAGATGTCATTTGAACATCCTGCAGCCTTTTGGTTCCATTCTATCCCCTCACTTCTCTGATCTAGTATTTGAATGACAGATGACTCCTTAGAAAACAATAGTACAAAATACTTACATGAAGACAAAAACTACTTAAGAGAATGTTCTTTTCCGACACAGTGCTTTTATCATAACTTCTAATCTCACTCATTAGCCTACATTCTGCAATTTACATGATATGTGATTAATACCCTATTTCCATATTTAAGTCTCTGACAATATTAATACTCCTAGTCCTACCATCTAAGAAATTTTTAACTGTAATATGATAAAATTATTACAATTCTAGAGTCTCTGTATTTTACCAGGAAAAAAATTTGATAACTAGCATGAAAAGGAGATAAGCTTAATGATATGAAGAAATATTTTTGTTCTCTGGAAGAAGTTCTGAAAACCTAAAAAAAAAGGCTCAAATCCTGACTTTCTTTTACATTTTGCTTCTGGACAAAATTTTTGCAATTAGAACTTCAGACCTAAGTTAGGTCTTCTGTTGATAAATTAATAAACTGAAGGATATGGGCTTTTCTTTTCAATATTATCAATAGGACTATTGAAGAAAACAGATGGATAACTTTTCAGAAAACTTTCGTGAATCCTTCATCTAGGCACAAGAAAACTCTATTGGTTCGAAATGAATAAACATATAAATAAATAAAGTAATAAATAAGGTAGAGACCTACAGCTCTTATAAATCAAATACTACCAATAGAAAAAAATGTCCTGATTCTACATTAGGTTCTGATTAAAATTTTCTGTTCTTGATACTTCAATCACCTCAGGAGAGTCATGTCACCTCCCTCAGACCCTTGTGGCTGTCAGTACAAGGGAAAGACAACTGACTACCCCATCTCTGTGCACCTAACAGATAATTTTTCATTAACCACTAAAACCAGAAACTATAACAACAGATTCAATTATCCAATTAAAGAATGAACAAACAGTGTGCCATACAGCCCCATGGATAGAAAATAATGAGCGTGGCTGAGAGGAAACCAGCAAACAGCAAGAAGAGAGAGAATACTCTGGAATGCAGAGTATGGTTTTTATATACAATAAATATCCAAAGTCTCAAATGCTCCAGCAGTGAATAGTCTGCCTTAACCACATATAGGTAACTATGATAAATTCTTATTTTATACAACTAAAAGCTGTAGAGGAGGAAGAGCTGAACATCCACCTTTCTTTAATAAGCAGGAACAATATCATATGCATGTCATACAAACAGGGAAATAGCAGAAGAGAAACCATTACATCACAGCTTTTTAGGCACCTAGAAGCGTTTTCCTGTCATATTTACAATTTACTCTCTTTTCCAATGTGAATTGACAATGTGACCAAAGAGTAATTTGAAATTATTTTTCTTTCTCATCCCCAAAGTATTTTTAGGTACTTTTTACCAAAGTTGAAAAGGTGAGGGATCCAAGGGGAATGTGAGCTCCCCTCAATATATTTAGCTGAAGGGCAGCAGACATGATGTCCATCCTGAATAAAAAAGTGGTCACATTAGGAACTGGAATTCCTACTTCCAGCTTTCTAGTGTTGAAAAGTAGGACTACGTGGCCAATATATTAGAATCTAATATCCCATATCTTCTTTTATGTTAATTCTTCTATGATTTTTAGAATCTTCAATACCTGAACTTGATTAAAATACAAAGCAAACCAGAATGCTGGGGTTCAACCCTTACTGATTGCTCCCTTCTACTACAGGCATATCTGCTTCTAAATGGAGCCAGACATTAAATCCTCTCTTCAACATAGCAACTTTTTTGGGACCTGAGAAGTTACAACAGCCTCCTGTTATAATTTGCCTTATCTGTTAAATTAGGATAATTTGCTTATCACAATTAATGCTGTAAAATAATAATATTTGAAAAGTAACTGGTACAGGAAGACAAGTACTTTGAGAGCTAGGAATACACTCTGAGGTCTTCTCTTGTAATTTTACTTGTAAAAGAGCAACACCAACAGACAAAAACAGGGCCAGAACCTCACTGCAGCTGGCAAACTGCTCTACTGAATCAGTGAATATCTTTTCTTGTTGTTTAGGTTTTTCAAAAATCTGACAGTGCACCATTCTTTATAAAGCAAGGCCAAAACTAAAAATTAAAGGTTCATCACAAGAGGTCTCACATATAAACTATATAAATAGATGGCCCTATTAGTTAATGTATTAGTCAATTTGTGTTGTTATTATTATTAGTTAATTTGTGAGAAGTATGTTTTTATCTTCAGTTTAAAGGAAAAGAATGTAATTCACAGAAAAGGAAAGGTGAATTCCAAGAAAGCTTGTGAAGAATTCCTAGAAAGAAAAGGGTTTACTCTTCAAAAATATATGGAATATTTGTACAGAACACATTGGAAATGTCTCAGAAAGTAGAGAGGAAATTCCTTGAATTTGAAGGAGAATATATACGGGCAGCATAGAGAAAATTTCAAGAAGGCAGAGAGGAATTCCTTGAAAGCACAAGAAAGATTTTCTAAGAACACACAAGAAAAATTCCTACAAAGTATAGAGCAAAAATCTACAGAGGATTCCCACCTGGAGGGCAGATTTCACAGAAAGAACAAAGAAAATTCCCAAAACATGGGAGATAAAATACCTAGGAAGCAGACAGAGAGAAACTGGAAAACAGAGAGAAATTGCAGAGGGGATTTCTAAAGGGCACATAAGAAGTTTCTGTAAACTGAGGGTAAATTGCTATGCAGCACAGGGGAAAATCCTAGAAAAATGCAGGGAAATAATCCTGAAAAGCGGTGACGAACTATAACTAGAAAGCAGATGGGGTTTCCTAGAAAGCACAGTGCAAATGCCTGGAACATTGAGGTGTGAATTCCTAGAAAGCATGGACACTTTCCTAGAGACTCACAAAGCCAGGTCTGTGCTCTACAACACTACAGTCCAGGTTTAACAGCTGCATCAGATTTTGCATGAACAGAGAGCAGAAATACTGGAATACTGTGTCAACCCTTCCCTTGGAGACAGAATAAGAACAATAGCGCAGCACTCCAAGCAAAAAAATAAAGCCATTTTTTGGGTCAGACGCTTCTAGAGTTGTACCTCTGACCACAAAGATATGTCAAATATTTTTTTAATCTAACTCCAAATATACCAACGTTTCAGGGTTTTAGAAATACTTACAGATAATTATGTCCTCATAGCCATGTCTTAGTGAAATATAGGACAGATGTTCAATTAAACCTCATTACCATGTTTCATTAAACAGGTATTTTTTGGTATGAAAAGAGTGCCCATACTCACTTTTATATGCTTCCTTTTCCTATTGATTTTGTTTAACATTTCTGCATTACCCCTAAATTACACTCTGAATGCATGAAAGATACAGTGGACCAATTTATTAACAGAGTTAACAAGAGGTAAGGTAACGTTACTTAATTACCACTTATGGGAAGCAGTCAGGAGTTATTAACACAGATATCTCTGTCGCTTTCATCAATTTGTAACTTTTATTTGAAATTTTAAACTATTGAAATAGAAGATTTTAAGATTGTTCTTAAAAACAACAAAGAAGCACAGAATTCTTAAAAACAACAAAGAAGCACAGAATCCCCATTAATTTTCATTGATCAGTAAAACATAGGAGGAAAAAAGCACGAATAGACTCAGCATCAAATTAACTAGTCTTATTATATTATTAAGAAACCAATACAAAACAGTGCTGAAGGTGTGCTGTGGTGAGTTTGGCTTAGCGTTCTGAAAAACAAGGCTCCAGAGTTAAAAAGAAATCTTCTCTAAACAGGAAACATTGATGTCTGTGCCACTGAAGACATTGGCACTATAAAATCTCCTGTGAACAAGTTACATTTTCTATTCTGTACTATTCTGATGCTATGAAGACAGATCTCACACTGACAGCATCAGAGGGAGAAAAACGACTGCAGGATTAGCTCTTACATTCCAATAGTTTTCTTTTATAGCTGCTTGCAAACACCAGCCACTTACCACTTGTAGAACATGTCCAATTACTCCAACCAACCACAGCCACTCAAATATATTCATATCCATTTCAAACTGACTATAAAGTCAGTGTGAAGGCTCATGAATAAAGGGAAATTCTAGTGGCAAGGCACAGGAGCCTTAAACTATTCAAACTGGCTGTAAGACAATGAAAAGTTAACAGGTGCGTGCATTTAGGACAATGACCTTGAGTCGTCAGTACAAACACACAGAGATACATGGCAATTTTAACAAAGGGACAGTAATGAACACTATTTGAATTTGCAAAGCTGCCACAAAGAGATGGAAAAAGTCATCCATACCTTTCTTTCTGAAATTCTATAATGGAACCATAAATGGAATTATATAAATGCAGATTTCAATTACACTGAGATGTTTATGGTCATTCTAGTGAAGTCAATGGAGTCATTTTGCAGTTACAGTCAGGTCAGTGGGATCAGAATCAAACTGTCAGTGAGTAAAATCAACACAGCACATCATCTCCTGATACCACTGGCCAAAAATCACAGTAAGTCTCGGGCACCTTGTTATCAGATTACAAGATTTCACTATCAGGTTCAGAAGTTTGAAAAGCAACGACAAGCTTCGAAGTTTTAATTTTCATAGGCAAAGGATCCTTTCTTTCAGTTAGGACAAGATCATATTGTTTCTTCAAAGTTAAAACTTTGTTTTGTTATTCTCTTGTAAAGTGATAAACAGAGACATTCTTGCCCTGTATTTTACCAGATAAGGTATTTTTATCTGTGGCTGGAATGTGAAGATCAGGAAAGTTTGATTTCATTTAAGAATGCAGTACAGTGCTTGCATGCAGCAGCACCAGAAATCACAGGAGTGATATGAGGGTTTCTGCAAATGGCAGAAGCAGTGGCAACAAATTTCTTTAGTTCTTAGTGATAGTAAGATATAAAAACAGATTCATCCTTCCGAAGGCAGACTGAAGCTTTTTGTCTCATTAAAGACTAATAGGATTACAAAAATTTCTGGCTTGTAAAACTTCTAAGAGACACAGTAAGTGGATGTGTTATGGTATATACTCAGTACATACTTCTAGAGACAAAAATCTTCCCTTAACCCCACCAAGGCTGGAAACTATTTTAAGTTTTTAATTTTTTCATATTTTGATTGCATTTTCCTTTCCACAGTCTTCCTAAACCTTTGCTCTGAGCATTTCAGAGTGCTGGGATGCCCTGTTAATTACTCTGAGTTGGTAAAGTAGACATGTAACTTCACAGCTTTCTAGATGAAACAAAATAATCAGTGAATATACACTCTTGAATAATCTGGAACAACGTTTTTAGATGAGTTGTATTCACAAGTTAGTAAAATACAGCAAATTAGAAGTCAAGTTGGTAGGTTTTCATGAAATAAAACCCAGAAGGACTGACAAAAGGGGACTTAATTCTTCATGGCTCTGATTCAAGATTTCTGGCCTCCTTTCTGCACTCACAGTTGTCCTACTCCATACTTGGCAGAAATACAGGGTGAATGTTCACACTCACCAAGTGCCAAGGCAGCCTGTGATGCTTAAAAACCAGAACTGGAAGCCCTGTCAGCAAAAGGAATTTATTCTGACTTCACCAAAATGGGACAGGCCAATAAGACCTAATTTAGTAGCCACTACCGACCACTCCATTGGAAAATATCAAAGAGGGATATCATGTGCACGGACAAGCCCCTGGGACTGAGAAACCACTAATGAAATACATGAGAAAATCTCAGTGTTTGGCAGCCTAGAACAAGCAAGCAACAGTTCAGACAAGAAAAATACAATTAATGGTTGCCTGCTGAGTTGTGTTTTACATTCTTTCCTGTGCTCAGTAACTAGAATGCCCAACCTGAAGTTGTGACTGAAAAATGTCTCAGCGTTGACACCCACATCTCAGGCAATTCTGTTTGACATCACAACATTCATATAATCTGTTAGGCATTTACCAGCACATAGGCTTGTAAAAAGGACATTCAATTAAATAATATTTAGCAGTTTTCAGCAAAATAATTAAAATCTTTAACTAAGACAATCTATGCCAAGTAGTTACAATGCGCAGTAATAACCAGTGTCATAGACAGTTACAGAAAACCCTACAAGTGACACTTGTTTGAGGTATTATTTTTAGACTAAAAAAAAAAGAACACCACCAAAGCCTAGGGTAACCATTGAGATACACACTTACAAAATTTCGCTTGGGAGTTGGACTAGATGATCCTGTGGGTCCCTTCCAACTCAGAATAACCTGTGAACCTGTGAACTTCACATCCAGCATAAGTACCTTTGCAGTTCACATACTGTTCCTCCCTTTTTTTGAGATTTTTAGGCAGTGATGTGTTTTGCATTGTCTTACTGCACAGCTGCATAAGTGCTCAAGGATTATGTCAAAGCAGATAAAACATCAGAAGTTATTGCTGTAATTTCTTAGGTCCAGTTCTACCATATTATGGAGCTGGGCGTAACATTAGCTGCTGACCATTTTCATTTCCTCGTACTTAATACTGCTGAAAGACAGTATCACTTTTATTAATAAGAAAACAGAAGTTTCTCCCCTAACTTTTTTTACAAGATTTCTAAAGCATAATTCTTCATTTTTCCCCCACTGAGTCAGTATAGCTCTGAAACTCTAGTACATCTTCTGAGATAGGATCCTGTATCTGCTGTCCAGGTGGAATTTTATTTGTAGTACACCCCAATGTAAGAGACTAATCCCTTGCTTCAAGGCAAGGGAAATGGCTTTCCCTAAAAAAGTCAAATGCAAAGAAAGACCTTCATGCAAGAAATATGGTTGACTGCATGTACACAATTTCACTGATAAATGCACCCAAAATATGCAATTTCTATCACCTATTTCAATGTATTATTTGATGCATATCTTTATGTTGCTATATATTTTAAAAAATACAAAATCCTAAATTACTTTTTTATCTTTCATTTTGTTCAAATGTTTCACAACTTAAGCCTATCATATTACAAGTCTCTTCAGGAGACTTAAATAGTATTAAAATACTATCTTCAATTTGAAGGGCAAAATACCTGGAAAATTAAGGTCACATAATGTTTCAGAAACTAATGGAGTATGGATTTCTGCTTGAAGTAATCCAACCAGAAACCTCAGTAATCTTAAATCTGTCTCTGCTAGATATAATAAGGTTTAAAAGTTTGAATGAATTTCAGAGTACATTTGGTATACTCTGTAATTTCTGGGCAGGTTGCAAAGCATTAAGTTCAGAATACTCAGCTGCCATAGGAAAGAGAAATCGTCCTAAACGAAAGCACTCTTCCAGGACATTAGGAATAGATAGCTCTAGTAATAGATTTTGAACCAGTAAATACAATGTTAATTTTTTATATTATATTAGTGTTCAAATATATATAAACACCTTAGTAATAACAGGTCAGGGAGTTAGTAAGCAGTGGTTGGCATGCTTAAAAGATGTGCACAACACCCACCCACCCCCCCTTTTAAAAAAAATCTGCATCTGATACTTATTACCAAAGCACTTAGTTGGTTCCTTGGATGATTCTGATGTCATTGATTGTTTCCTAGGGGTACACAAAGCAGATAACCCAGAGCTAAACAGAGAACAGCCTAAACCATCTTTGGCTAGTATGTTGTGTTACATCTTTTTAAAAACCTGACCTCTTATTGTCAACATCAGCCAAGAAAAACCTCTGGACTACTCTTCAGCCCCCAGGAGAGCCCAGAGATAGCACAGCTGACAATCTGAGCCCTGCTCAGCACAGGGAAGAGCCTGTGCTACTACAAGACCCTGCAGCCTGATCAGCAGCTCATGGTGGTGGCATGTGAGCAAGTAGCAGATTTCAGAGCTGTGACCTGGTGTCAGGAATTCCCCTACCTTTCCAGATCCCTAATGGAAAGGTCTAACTCTATATCTCCTGGCTGGTAAAATCATGCCCTTACAAAATACAGACATACTTTGCATATTCACAGTTCCGAATACTACCTGAGGTTTCGCAGTTTTTCAGGGTTCACATATGCACAGATTGTGAGATTCACGGGAGCCCCAGAAGGCCCGTGATCCACAAATTTTGAGGTATGGCTGTAGTCTGAGATGCCAGATATGGAGAAATTAGCCATGACTCACTCAGTGGCACAGCAGAACTCCCATCTCCATCACTCCAGTTGTCCGTACAGAAGGAACAGGACAGAAATTGCCTTTGCCTAACCCAAACTGAAATTAGTCATGGAAAAGAAGAATCCTACCTAGGTATTTACACAGGTTACATTAACAGTCCTCCTGAAACTTACAGAAAAAACAGCAAGAACTGAATCCTAGGTCAAAGGAACACTTTTGATCATAGACACTCAATCAGCAGAAAGATCAACATTTGATTTAGTTGGAGCCATGATGAAGAAAGTTTCTTTAGACAACTTGTGTGGCTTCCTCCCACACCTCCGACCGAGCTTGGAAATTTTTAACTCTTCCTTTGGAGACTTATCAAGCTCAGCAATCTGATTTCCAATAGATACTGATTTACGCATGATACATTTTACATGGAGAACAACCTTAGGCATAAAAGATTTTTTGAAAGGAGAAACTAGTATTCTTTGAAAGAATTCTACCAAAAAGACCTCATTTGAAGACAGCAAGATGAAAAATAATATCAAAACATTGGAGCCTTTTCCCAGGAAAATTGTGGCTAGTCATCTTCATCAAATAGTAGAAGTGCTGCCACAAGACCTCACTTTATCATGTACTGTGTAGAATTTGATTTTTGCCTTTGTTCACTGAGATTATTAATACATCAAGTTAGGGAACTATTATTTTTCTGACACAACTCTATTGCTCAAAGGTCCACTGGAAATGTAGAGTCTTTTATTTATTTAACTGTCTTTTATTTATTTCCAGTGAGTGCACTCATGAGGCTTTTATGAAAACAGATGTTTTGGGAGAGGCTGGGCCTTGCTCTGCACATGTTGGAACATGCCAAGGGCAAAGCAGAAGGCAGGAACTCTTAAGCAGCCTGTTCCAACTTAGGCATTGCTGTGAGAAGCTTGTGTGGAGACAGATGAATGCCATTCTTTTACGCCTTATAGATCATCTTTTTCTTCAAAACCATAACAAAAGTGTTCCCATTAAAAGAAAATCTGAACACCTAGGAGTTAACAACCCTGTGGACAAGTACAAAAAAGGTAATGCAAAAAGTTAAGGCATGGGTTTCCTCAGCGGATGAGTATCAGGGCTCACACAGATTCCATTAGAGCCTGTAGTTTGACTTGTAACTGGCTTCCAAAACAACCTGACACCTGTCTCGGTAACACCCATTAGCTTATCTCTTGCCACATCCGAGATGTGGGTAACTCAGATGCTCTTACACATAAATACCTCCTCCAGTAGCAACAAAATGTAGATGTTGCATGGCAACAACACCTGGGAGTACTGGTCAACAGCCAGCTGAACATGAGCCAGCAGTGTGCCCAGGTGGCCAAGAAGGCCAATGGCATCCTGGTCAGTATTAGGAATAGAGTGGCCAGCAGGAGCAGGGAAGTGATTCTTCCCCTGTATTCAGCACTGGTTAGGCCACACCTTGAGTGCTGTGTCAAGTTCTGGGCCCCTCAGTTTAAGAAAGACGTAGAGATGCTCAAATGTGTCCAGAAAATGTGGGTAAGGGACTGGAGCACAAGCCCTGTCAAGAGCAGCTGAGGGTGCTGGGATTGTTTAGCCTGGAGAAGAGTAGGCTCAGGGGTGACCTTATTGCTCTCTACAACTGCCTGAAAGGAGGTTATACCCAGGTGGGCGTCAGCCTCTTCTCCCAGGGAGCCAGTGACAGAACGAGGGGACACAAGTTTTAAGCTACACCGGGGGAAGTTTAGGCTGGATGTAAGGAAGAAATTTTTCACAGAAAGAGTGATTTGCCGTTGGGATGGGCTGCCCAGGCAGGTGGTGGCAGATCTCGTGAACTGTCTCAGCCATAGTTTGCTGGTCCATAACTTGTAGGAATTAGTACCATTTCTCTCAATTGTGTTCCCCTTATAGAGCAGCTATGAGAGGTCATTACCACTGAAGGATGAAAAAAACAACTGAAATAATGTCCTCAAAATCCAGAACACTGTATGAACCTGCTCAGGGAAAAGTTGATTCAAAACCATGACACCAAGGTCTGTAGACACCTTGTATTTCATTGGCTGCTGTATGAAATCTGTGACATACAGTTAAAAATGACACATCAATACATGTAGCGTGTTAATCTGGGTATGTAGTGAGAATTCCAGCATGGGAATCTGAATGGTGAATTGTGTTTTCATACAGGGAATATCTACAAAACCATCTTTTTTTTTTTTTTTTACCCAATCAGATTATGTTGACAGCATTAAAATTGTGCTTTAATATACAAGGAACAATAAATTGAATTTTATATCAGAATTATGTCATGATTAGGAGCATGAACAAAATTATTTAATGTGATTTTTGGTAGTCATTTAACACATAAGATCAGAATGGTCCAAGAGCAATTATTTAGATACTTCATACAAAATCCCGAATGTAAACTCCAAAAATAATTTTTAATGCCAAAGAAAACACACATTCAAATTCTAGCAGCCAGTCACAAATGCATAAAATCTATTTGGTAAACAGGTTGTTTTGAATAATCTGATGCATCATTTACTTCACCCACAAGGTGGCATCTTTATTCTACCTTTACTTTCTTTAATAGCCTAGATAGGGCTATAAAACTACTGTTTATAAAAAACCTGTGAGCTGAGATGAAAAGTGGAGGCCACTGTATAAACAAATGGTATTCAGAAATCATCAATATTTGCTCCTTTCAGATCAAACGTTTACTGATTTTGCCATTGAGTTGGGAATCAATTTGCAAGCCATGGCATCCAGTTCAACATTTTTCCCATTCAATTTACTTAGCAAATATAAAAGACAAAATGCTTTAGACATGATTGCAGAAAATCTCTTGGTATTCTGTGTACCAATACTTGACAGTTGCAGTACTAAATCTTTAAAAATGAAATCTCTATGACATATATAAAGCTAGCTTAAACATGTAAAGCCAGCCTTACAGCTGTTGGATACTAATCAAAACAGTTCAGTCATTAAATACTTACACACAAAGATCTGAATTTTAAAAGTTGTATAAGGTTTATAATTAAAAAATTAAATCAAGCATCAGCGAAATGTATGGCTGCCAAAAAAGAGTATTCTGTTCTACATGAAGTTACATACTCGTACATATATTACATAGGTAAACAGCTATATCATTATGTATTCAAAATAAATTATAAAATTATGAGTAATTACAGATTTTACTGCATCTGTGAAAAATGCACTCAAGGTGGCACTAATTAAAAATCAATTTCCTACATAACAGTAAGGCACATTTTAATGCAAAGTCACAAATGAAGTAATTACATTAAGAGGAAAAAGGTAAGCAACTAAACATTCCTTTCTGCCTAAAAGTTGTGTTAGCCCTGCTGCCTTGTTTGCATTGCTGTTCTTTTGTTTGGTTTTCTGCCATAATGAAATGTATGTATTCCTTAATTCCATACTTTGTTATCATGAACTAGGAAGGCACCAATTTCTCATTTACATTAAATAAAATAGTTCCCAGGAACCCACATGGCTGTGTGCACACAAACAAGTGTTCAGCTATTTACTTAATGCAAAAAAAATATTTCAAAATAACATTTATTATCTCAAAGATTAGCACTCAGAGATTGGAAGTGTGGGAAGAGGACACAGAAAACTGTCCCTAGTATCTTCCAGAGTATGTAACATTTGTGCATTTTACTTCAGATCTTTCTTGAAAATGAAAACTCCGTGGTACTAAATTAAATGTCATTCATTTTTACTACCATCAACAGGCAATTTGAACAGTCATAAAGTCCAGAAATCTATCAAAATTTAAGAATACAAACACTGAAATGTGAATTGTATACACAGTGGTAAGATCGTTACTTACTCAATAGAAATGTCAAGAGTAAAAGTTAATTCTTACATTTACTTCACCCAACCAATACAACTGTCTAAAGATAGCCTACATTAAATTTAATGCAGTTTTCCCAAACTTCTTCACTCTGAAGGTCCCTAAAATTATTTCAGTTACAACACAAACGATGTCAGATTTTGTACAGACTGCTGTATAAAAAACAAAAAATTGTTTCCACAGGTAAAAAAACTAGTATAAGTGAAATAAAATATGCAAGCAAAAATTGCCCTCTTACATAAATAATTATCTTGGTCATTGGGCTGTGCAGTGGAATAGCCTCCAATAACTTCTAAACTTCTGGCTTGGCAGACAGCACATGAAAAAATAAATTATCTAAAAAAAATCCAAACACTAAAACCTTTCTATACCTACAAGCTAAAAACATGTGAGAGATTAGACAAGCTCAAATCAACACTTTTCAGCCTTGGATGAGGAAGCTGATGAAAACATACTGCTCAGTGCAAAGCAGCCAAAAACCAAAGAGACATACACACACACACACAACCACAATCCTACACAACCACAAAAGAAAAGTCCATTTGCTTGGTAGGTAAAGGAGCATGAAAAAAATCAGCAGCCATACTGTAACCTCATAAATAATAACTTTAGTCTGGATTTATAATTAATTACTTTAGGAAAATTGGGGGGGGGGGGGAATAATTTATCATTTTTATCATTTAGTACATCTGTCAAACTAATGGGCTGGATCAGTACGAGGCCAGAAGAGAGGAGACTTTTTTCATGTGTGCAATTGCCCCGTGTGTCCAGCCATGGTCAGTGAGTGGGTTATTTGAAACAATGACCTCTATTGGATTTTTTGTTTGCTTGTTTTAACTACACACACGAGTTCAACTCCTGAAGAACTTTAGGATGGACTTGAAAAGCTCCTGCTATCACAAAAGAAGGCAAGGCTTACGATGTGATGAATCTAGCTATCTCAAGTTAAGGAAAGACAAGCAATGAAAGCCTTTCAAAGGGAAAATTCTTTTTGCCACAGGGATAAACAAGTATAGGAAGGAGTCAACTAGGGCAGTGATTTGTTTTGAAAATTGACCTATGCTAAACAGGAGTTAGTGTAACCAAATATTCCGTATTTTACTGACACCAAACAAGGGTAAAGACAATAGTCCCTTCACCTCTTCATTGGAGCTTATACCTGAGACTATCTGAATCACCGAGTCCAATTCCATGCAGTGCAGGCAACCATACAAAAGATGTTTACTTTGAAAAATTCCACAAATCAGTGTAATCCACATGCTGAAATATACCCTATAAGTCAGACATTTTTCAAATCCTACAACAAATAGAGCATCTGTTGTAGAAATTTAGTCAATTAACCAAAACTATAATGGACTACAGGAAGAAGGAAGCAACCTGTGCTACTGCAAAAATAAATGGTTAAATAAAACCTCCCTCTACTATTCTGTTAAAACTTCTACTCCTTTCACTTTTTATATTATGCTAGGTTTGATTGGGGTAGAGTTAGTTTTCTCCACAGTAGCAGGTATGGGGCTGTGATTTGGGTTCTTGCTGAAACAGGGTTGATAATACAGAGATATTTCTGGGTTTACTGCTATCATTTCACTTACGCAGAGTGAGGACCTTTTCTGCCTCTCACGCCACGTCAGCAGCAAGGAGACTGGGGGTGCTGGAAGGGGGGCATGGCTGGGACAGCTGACTCCAACTGACCCAAGGGATATTCCACACTACATGACATCATGCCCACCAGTTCCTCACTTTTACCCTTCTGATTCTCTCCTCCATTCCACTGTGGGGGAGTAAGCAAGCCAGCTGGGGTTAAACCATTACACATATTTAAAACCATATATAAATAAATTACTCTGTATGTGTTGTTTCAATACCATTTATGCATTTGGTATTTTGCCAAGAGCTCTGAGAGCAGGCATTCCCAATTTTAGTAGGGATGCAATTGTTCTTAGAGCTCTTGGATACTCCTCTGAGCGTTAATGCATCACAGCATCATTTGTTAGCTGTTGCTAATTAGTATCTCTAATGAAAAATGCTAGACACAAAATATGCTGCTTCTCCAGGTGAAAACATCTCAATATCTAGAGAAATTAAGCGATGTACAGAACTTAAAATGTTTCCCCCCACCTGTATGAAATATTAGGCAATCAGGAATACTTTTCCCACACACACAAAAAATTTACTAAATTGTCTCCCTTCTTATCAACTTGAAAGCACATACAGCTTTCCATTTCTGTTTTGTTGAAGTATTTAACAATTATTTCTCACTTGAATTCAAGGAACAGAGATCAGAAGATTTTGCACACCTCGTGGACCAAATCTAACACAGAAAACTAACAATTGCCATGTACCATAAAAATTATAGAATGGCAAAAGAGGTTTTCTATTTTTACCTCCCCTCAATACTGTCAATTATCATATAAAACATATGCTTCAATTGTAACTATATTCAAGAAGCATAAAAACTACTAGTCTTCAATTCACCTGAATATTTGATCATAACTAAATAAATCACAAGAATTCTCAACAGAAATTTTATCTTAGTTTTATAAAGAAATATAACATTGTTCCTAATTAAGATGGACTTAGTAGATAAAAAGTAATAAACATTTTTTTAAAGGATTAACAAATGGCTATTTCTTTCAAGTTCAACATGTCCTTTCTACAGGTACACAATGGGAAAAACTCATATGATGAGAAGATAATACCTAAAACATTTCATGATATTAAGCCATTTTTATAAAACCACAATATAAGAGCTTCTGCCATTTTCTATATATAATAGATAGAATATTCTGCTAACAACATGTAGTAGACCATATATGTTAGATGTTTAGGCAGCTTGAGTTTACAAAAATTGCTATTCCACCATAAACTCTGTATTTATGACATTTGCCAATTAAATATAATGCTCTTATTTCACTTTAGACCACCTTTTATTTGCAAGGGTTTGTCTACACATTCTCAGGAATCATTCGAAGTATTTACCAAAATGGTTATTATCTAGATGATATGTTTGCTCTGGAGGAGTAGCAAATGTTATTTCAAACACTGTTTACATGCAGAGAGTTTAACTTCCATGCCATGTGATGTCCTAATAAAGCATATCTATAAATTACAAAAATGCTCTTCTATTGATGAGCCAACGGGGAATAAAGAACAATTCTTCCAATGCTTACTTCAAATTTTAGAGGGCAGAAGAAATAAGATATGCAGGTCTGCATATTAGCCATATTCATTTATGAAATATGCAGTACATGTATTTTTCTTTTTGCTTCTATTAGTTACCAGTGCACCTGACCAGTGCCAGGCACTGCTTCTACAATGTTTTTATGAGTTAAGAAGTTAAAAATACTCGGTACATGGCAACATAATGGATATAAAATTAAAATTTGTATCCAATGTAAAAGCTGAAGCATTAATGGTAATGTTATGTGCACACACACACACACATATATATATGAAAGATTTAAATTAGAAAGTGATATCATAAAGAATATTTAGATGTCTTCAAGAAGAAAAAGCTTAATCTAATGAAAGCTTGGGTTGTATTTCTTCGGGTACTGACTTATCTTTCAAAACCTCTGAGCAGCTAGGACACCACACACCAACTTTCTGAAGGTTTGCAAACACAATTTTCTCATTTGTGCTTGCAGCTTGTCAGAAAACAATAAAAATTAAAACCATTTCAAAGTCCCACTAGTCCTGGTCATATCTTTCGAATTACTGAAGACAACGAATCTGTTCTTATTTCACCAAACATTTATTATAATTACATGAACTGTAATTGTTCTCCAATGAAACCGGGACTAACCCTACCACCAATACTGGCACTGCAATCATTGATGACATGTTTGAATTTCAAGCACTCTCTCACAGAAATCTAATGATCCTCTCCAAAATACAGTGATGTGGATGAACACATTTCAAATCCAACATGACGGAACTTACGGACAGCTTGCAAATAATGAAAATCCCCTGGATTTGAGAGATCATGTTTTCTCAGGCATTCCAAGAAAGGTAATTTACACCTTGTGATGTTCAGGGGGGACAAAAAAGCCCAGGCAAAAAGTACAGGACCTGGTCCTTCTTCTAGATCAAGTGATTGAGAATCATTTACCTGAATATGCATAAAAGTAGAAAATACTAAAATCCTAGAGTTACCAATATTTTGTGGTGTTGTGCTGCAGCTCAGTCTAGGTTTAGCACAATGAAAAGTCAGTTTAGATTGGCATGTGAGCACACTGACAGTTTGTAATGTTAATAAAGAAGAAGCTATTAAAGCAGATTTTGCACAAGACAAGAGTATGGCTTATCTGATATTCAAGGTTGCTCCACAGTGTGCTTGGCACAGCAGGGTGGAATTACACTAATATGAGATTCAACATTAGGAATCTCAGGAACCTGTATTCTCAGCAGCATCTTATTTATCTACTGATCCCCCCAAAAAGTTTGGGATTCACTTTAAAGCAAGAAATGTTATCACCAGTATTCAGATAAACAATACTCCAGTGTGAAGCCAGCAATATTTACAGAAATACGAACCACAAAAAACAGTGACCTAACACAAATTATTTGGAAGTAATTGGTGTTTGCTGGTTTTATACACAACTGAGTGCTCTACTGCAAAAAGAAAAAGTAAGTGCAGCAATCATCAGAGAGGCTTACCCTTTAAAAGATATTTGCATAAGAAATGGCAGCAGGAAAAACTTTACACTCCATCTCACTCCCGCCTTAACCATCCTATTCTACTAAGCATATCAGCAAAGCTGCCAGGAGCAGATGCTAACACTGTAATTAATTCTCAGGACGCTTTTGTTTTACTATAGGGAAAGAACGTGAAATAGTTGGGTGAACTAAATTGAGCATCAAGTACATTCAGTTGCTGATGGCAAATTGATTTTTTCACAGCAGGCTATCAGTACAATTTCAGACAAGCATTTCATTAAGACACAGCATACATAACTCCTCATAACTTTGAACTACCTTCAACACGGCACTAAGATCAAAGAACAATCAAATCTTTGAGACTATTCTTAAAATAAAAAATGGATGTTTGACACCATGTTCTCCAGACAGAAAAAAACAAAAATCAAACTCCAAAAGGTTGCTTGTACAGCGTTTAAGTTTGCTAACAACAGAACTGCCAGGAACTGTTGCATGGCGATTTCTATGTGAATTTCTCCACTTTTTCTTTAAAATGTTTCATTTTATATACTTGATGTCGATTCTAGATGAAAACCCACATAACCCCTGTTACGTTTTTCCAAATGGCTTGTCACAGCAGTGCTCCTCTTACAGGCACAGAGGACAGCTGGCTTAGCAGCACAAGAGAACATGGAGAAATATTCTCCTACTGTCTGACAGGCAGGTAGGTCATTCCTCTGCACCTTTCCTGAAGTTTGTCATGAGGATGGAAGCAGGAATAGAAAAATTCCAAAGTAGGAGCCTGGGAGGAATCTGGGCAGGATAAATGAGAAGTGGGATTGAACCGGAGAATGCAGAAAACAGTATTGCCCCAAACTGATACTGAATTTTTTACATCTAATTAGACAGTCAAATGCTAATTATTCAGGTTGGTTCTCATTTGGGTGACTAAAGTTCTTCCAGATCAACAGAACTGGAGTGGCTCGAAATTAGTGAAGTGGAAAGGGACTTAGGTGTACTGATCGACAGGAAACTCAATATGAGCCAGCAGTGTGCCCAGGTGGCTAAGAGAGCCAATGGCATCNGAGTTGGATTAGATGATCCTTGTGGGTCCCTTCCAACTCATAATATTCTGTGAATTTGTGAATGTGTGAAACTTCAAAGCACCAAACAGTTCATAATGAATTCCTGTTCAAGGGGGGAAAAAATGGTTCTAGGCAGTATTTCCCATAGGTTCAGCTCAATTAGCTGTACTTATATAAAAAACTGTGGGAAAAATGCTGCCTTGTTTTTCGCCCAGTGTCAGATTAAAATCGAATTTTTGCAATTGCAGGAGGTTTTATTTTTTTCCCAGTTGACATTAAAAAACCCTAAATTTTTTAACAAAGAGTTTTAGATGGCTTGGTTTGTTTATTTTAACTCAAGCCAACTATTCTGTGTACTTGAATGTTTTTTAAAAATGCAAATATGATGGACAAAATATGCCAATATGGGAACATTCATAATTTTTTTCCATACGAGGCAGTTCAGTAAAATATCTAACTGTATGTGAACACTCAAAGAAAAAATGCAGCTAATAAATCATGACCAGAATTTCCTCAGTTCTGTTACACTTGCTTAAGATGATGAAACAAAACACTTACTTTAATTGCTTGTTTCTTGTTCTTTCTATACAGTGCTGTTTTCCCTGTGAGATTTAAAATGATAAGTAACTGGAAATTAGGAAGAGAATTAGTCTATTATTCTGTAGCAATGACACAATGATTAATTATATTAGCTTACTGCCCCTTCTGCTTTCAAACCCTGCAGTCATAAAATTAGTTTTGTTCAATATTCCAGAAGGGATATGAGAATTAAATTTATGTAATTTAGCAAATTCCTGCAGGAAAGCCACACTCTTCTAAGATAGTAGATGGATTGTTCCTCTAATTTATAATAATATGCAGATGGCACACCTACCCCTTACAGAGAAATGCACAGATAAGGAACCTTCCCAAATGGTTTAGAAAAAAAGACTGTGAAGAGACACAGGTGGAAATAGATCAGGCAAGTCTGAGCTTGTGCATCCTCACGGAAAGCCCTCAAAAACGTATGCCTTTATGCTAACTATACTTAATAATTATACTTTTATCTGTTTGGTTTTGAATTTTGGGGTTTTTTTCACCATGTAATCTTTTAAGAACCCAAAGCATTTTCTAAGCCCTAGTAAATAAAGACCATTAGGGTCTAGGGAGACAGATGGTGCTTTAAAATCACTGCCACTCCAACCCAAACCCACACAGCTCCGATGTTTCTGGTAAATAATGTATTTTAGGAAGCGTATATCACTTTTGAGGAATGAGGTTTCTGCCACATTTTCAGTGTTGGAAAACACTCAGATGCAATCCTACCTTCTCACTGTAAGCCTTTTGCGTGACATTATTACATAAATCAAAATCTTTGCTTTTAATTAACTTTTTTTTTCTCTCCAAAATTATGAATAATATCCACATCTGGCATATTAAGTACATATCTTAACCTCAAAACAGTAATGGCAACAGAGCCAGACTCAGCAGCTCTGAGCAGACCCGGGCTTCATGCCTTAGGCCTGACAAGGACACTGTTTACTGGTTTTAGAGTATCAAAACAAACAGACTGCAAAGCGTTATTTCTGTCTTTAAATAAATAATAGAAAAGAAAACAAAGCTTCTATGTGAAGAATGCAAGGGTTTTATAGGATCAGGGTCACACAATTATGAAGTAGATTTGATCAAAGAATTTGAATGTACTGTAATATAATCAGGACATAGCTACGTTGTTGGGAAAGAGAGAAAAAGTACCAGTAAAGTTAAAAGACTTATTTGTGTCTTCATTTAGTAAATTGGCATTTCATATTGCCAAGACACTGTATTTCAATAAAGTAACTCTTAGATAACCTTTTCTGCAATCTCTGAGTAAACTGGATTATTATGGGCAAACAGAGAAAGATAGAATTATACATTACTCAATAATAATTTTATCAAAATTAAACCCCTACTTTATTGCAAATTCAGTTCATACTGAAAACAGATATGCTGTTAAGTATGAGAGCATACCAAAACCTTCAGCTACTAAGCCAGAAAAATCCAGATACTTAAAATTTATTCATTTTAAGTTAAATTAACTTTGTATTTTTCAACTCATTTAAAATAAAAGGCATGACACATAAATTTCATTTGACACACAAATAATCTCAGAGCCACACAGAAAATCCACCCCCTGTGCACGAGGACGGGAGTCAGGCAGCCTCTTCCTGCACATGGGCAGCACAGCTGGAGGCACAGCTGTCCCTCCCTGATGGAGACATCCTTCTGCAGCCTGCTGCTTCCCATGAATAACACCTTGGCAGTCATGGACCAGGATTTAAATGTGTGAGGGAGATCTGGGCATCTCCACCAGCAGGTGAAGAGGCAGAGGTCACTACCAGCCAGGGCACTGACTTTTCACACTTGGCCTCTGCTGCCTGTATGTCTCCACACGTGCCTGTAGAAGGTGAGCACGGGCAGGGGCAATGCAAAAGGACTTAAACCCTGTCTTCTTTGAATTATTTACGGCATGATGCAGTCAATTTGTTGGGATAAAACATGAAACTCCTAATTCTAGCAGTCCTATTTAACCCCAGTCATTTCTCTGGACACACGCGGTCCTGAGAGGCAGACCTGAAGCTCTGGCTCAGCCACCTGCCACCACACAGCTGAGAAGCCACCTTACCAAACCCTCTCACATGGGGTGCCTAGGAGTGGTTTTCCTTGCCTTTCTGTACCTCAGGCTGGTTTTGGATCTGCTGGAGCACCCATGAGCACCAGACACATGCACTGTCCTGGGTGGGCCCAGGAATAGCCCCACAATTGGCCAAAGCATCATGTTCTGGTCACTGAAATTGCTGTTGCACTTGCAGCAGTTGGACCCAGATCCAACAACCCTTGTCTGAGCAACCTGTCATCACCTCCCAGCACAAGAGGTAACACCAATGGAGATCAACACACTAAAATTTACCTTCAAGAAGTAACTATACATTTTCTTTTCTGAATTTTCCAATCATCAGTCAGGGGAGATTTAGACTGGACATCAGAAGGAACTTTTTCACAGAGAGGGTGATCTCTCAGTGGAATGGGCTGCCCAAGGAGGTGGTGGAGTCACCGTCCCTAGAGGTGTTTAAGAAAAGGTTGGATGATGTACTTGGTGGCATGACCTAGATATTAGGGTAGTGTGTTATAGGTAGGATGGTGTGTTGGTAGCAGGATGGCAACAGGTTAGGTAACAGGTTTGGCTAGGTTAGGTAATAAGTGATAGGTTGGACTTGATGATCTCTATGGTCTTTTCCAACCTTACTGATTCTGTGATTCTGTGATCTCAGCTATCCACCCATTAATTAACTGAGTTTTCAAGGACGATGTAATAGTTGTATAAGTTTCTCCACATTAATTATTATACATTCCTTGTATGCCAGTGTAGTTGACACTACTTTTTTCCTGAAGAAAGATTATTAATTTCTTAGACATAAAGACATGAGTATGTATTTGTCAGCCCTAGAATAATCTGAATAAAAATGAAAATAGTTCCTGCCATGACTTGGGGAGAAATTGAAGTTCTCACTGCTTAGGGTACTGTTGCATGGCATTACCATTAAAATTTGGCCACTTGTGCTCTTTTTTCTTTAGGAGTGTTGAATTTTTCCTTGCATGGATTGAACCTCTAGGAGGAGTTCCCGGTTACAGTCTTGCTTTGATTTCAGGCATGGTATCTCCAGTTCTGTTCCTACTGATGCTGCTAGCTGTGACTAGGAGTGCCAAAAAGCTTTTGCGAAGTCTTATTGAATAAAAAAAGATGGCTTCCAGGCAAAAAGGCAACTTCAAAAAAAAAAAAAAAGGATTAATTATATTTCAATTTCTCAATATTTGCTATCCCTAGAAGGTTGAGAAGAACTCTGTTCTTGAAGCTATCTCTTTCTTATCCTTCCAAGCATGCCTTCCAGATTACTTCAGTCTGTGAAAAAAAAATACATCACAGCAAGTGGAGCCCAAGGCAACAGTGACTGGATCAGGTACATCTGATAAAGGCCACTTCCAGTAGAAGGGGTCACACATAACATGCCAGCTACATAAATAAAAATTGCTTTTTTGAACACTGTGGCTTGTGAATCAAAAGCAACGCAGAACCCTCTAAGATACCATCATTGCAGATTCATGTTCCAATCCACAGTAGCCAACCAAGTGCACTATTCCTGGCATGTTCTCCTACCCCAGGAAAGCAGGCCAAGAGCCAGATCACACAGCCACCCAACAGTCACTCGGGACAAGTGTGTGAGGCCTTTTTACAGGGTAGGTGATAACAAGAATATGCAGCCCAATCTCACTCAGGGCTGTTTTCAGGGGTGCTTGCTCCATTGTCCCCGGGCAGCTGTCTGACTGGCTACCTGTCTTTTGGGGTTAATTGCACTCATACAATGTGCAGACTGGTTTTATAACCTCTATTCAGATCTAAGAGGGTTTTATATAACCTTCTCAAGCCCTTCTGGTCGTTGCTCTCAACCTGCCTGTGTTGTAATTTACCTTCATTGTGTCTGGGTTGAGCTGACCCGGCTTGTACAGGTCCATTGTTTATTCCATTGGTGGCCTGCACAGAGGAGACACACTGAATTGTCTCTGTGTCCTTCCACTGAAAGGTTCAAGTGGAAATTGTCTGTGCACCTAGCCAGAAACTTAAGACAACACAAGTAAATAGTCCTGTCAAGTAAACGGCATCAGTTAACAGGAGAATAAGGATTATGACAATACAAAAACAATAGCAAGGCTTAAAGACAAAACACATCAAAGCCTCACACTGAAAATGAAACTTTCTCATGCCACATTTCATTTTTTAGATCAAAATATTAAGTACAAGTAAAAGTCACATATGAAGAAAAGAACCACTGTGAAAGCTGCTGTGCTCCTCTCAGTCAGTACAAGACAATCTTGACCTTCATACCACAATATTAAGCCAAAGTTCTTGAAAGGAGGCATTGTTTCAAAAGCCAGGCATTTTCTCGAGGGTGAGAAATGTCTGTTAAAGACTAGGTTGAAAACCCTGAGGTCACATTACATTTGACATGTGACATCTAAACGTCTTTATCTGAAAGGGGAATTAAGAAAGCTCTCACTGCTCTGTGCTACTTAGCTGTGCTCTGAACAGAATCCGGCATAAATGTGTACTAACAGAAAGTCCGTGGGAAAGCTTTAGATAGGGCTTTAGATATCCTTGCTATTTATCTAAATATTTATCCTGTGATGTGTGAGTACTCCTGCATCTCTCCTTTGGGCCTGAAGAGAGTTATTTCTGTCTTGGATAGGTGTGGTATTAAAAACAGCAGATAAAATGCCACCAGCCACCCTTGCCCAACAACACCAGAGAAAACAGTCACCTGATATGGAAAATGATGTCTTTTATCATACAGTAGCATGATTCAAGTAAGAGCCTGTATATGGAGGCACAGAAATTTTTCCTTTGATAGACATAATAAGACAGTACCTTTAACTAATTTCCTTGAGAGTGATGATGTGGCTTAAGAGCTGAAATGTCACTGACAGCGAAATTTGGGAAGCATTGCTTGGACACAGCACACAGCAGTAAAGAGTGGAAGGGCATGAGCTGATAAGGTGCACTCACAGCCTAGAAGGCCACCCATATCCTGGTCCACATCAAAAGTAGTAACAAGACAAGAGAGAATGGTTTTAAATTGCACAGAATATTCTGAGTTGGAAGAGACCCACAAGGATCATTGAGTCCAGATCTTAACCGGCACCACTGCCTCCCTGGTGGGAATCAAACCCCCGGTCTCCCACGTGAGAGACAGGGACACTCACCACTGTACTAAAGGGGATTTTTTTAAATTTGAATTTTGAAATTTGAAAATTGAAAGAGAGTAGGTTTCGATTGGAGATCAGGAGGAAATTCTTTCCTGTGAGGGTGGTGAAGCACTGGAACAGGTTACCCAGGGAAGTTGTGGACACCCTATCTTCGAAAGTGTTGAAGGCCAGATGGGATGGAGCTCTAAGTAACTTGGTCTAGTGGAAGGTGTCCGGCCCCTGGCAGGTCCCTTCCAATCCAAATCATTCTCTGAAATGTTTAGCGAAATTTTTTTGCACAACCCGACNTCACCAGGATACACCGCACACCCTCACCGGGATACACCGCACACCCTCACGGGGGTACGCCCAGCCTGGGCAGGGGGCCCCGTGGGTCTGTGCAATGAGAGGCACGTGTGGGTACGGGCCACACGGAAGACTCCCGTAGGCACCCAACAGGAGAGACAGAGTGTGAAGACTTCGTTCCACTCTGGAAAGCCTCAAGTTCATTCGAATGAGCTCGAAAATGTCTGAAACTCCAAGTGGCTTCCAAGTGCTGTGGTACATGAAGGCATTTCTACAGGCATGAGGAGCTTACCTTTAGGNAATTGCACAGGATATTCTGAGTTGGAAGAGACCCACAAGGATCATTGAGTCCAACTCTTAACCAGCACCACTGCCTCCCTGGTGGGAATCAAACCCCCGGTCTCCCACGTGAGAGACAGGGACACTCACCACTGTACTAAAGGGGATTTTTTTAAATTTGAATTTTGAAATTTGAAAATTGAAAGAGAGTAGGTTTCGATTGGAGATCAGGAGGAAATTCTTTCCTGTGAGGGTGGTGAAGCACTGGAACAGGTTACCCAGGGAAGTTGTGGACACCCTATCTTCGAAAGTGTTGAAGGCCAGATGGGATGGAGCTCTAAGTAACTTGGTCTAGTGGAAGGTGTCCGGCCCCTGGCAGGTCCCTTCCAATCCAAATCATTCTCTGAAATTTTTTTGCACAACCCGACTTCTTAAAACCTGGGAAGTGCTGCGCTTGTATTCATTCCTCAACGCAAACTCACTGTCACAGCAAAGAGCAAACACCGGCACCACAGGAAAATACCAAGGTCTCCCTGCCCCGCCGACGCCGGTGTCACAGTCCCTTCAGCGATCAGGATCCTGGAGCTCCATCTACTGGTACCGCGAGTCCGGCCGCGGAGTCCGCGACAGCTGGGAAGAGACCTTCATCGGGATACACCTCACACCCTCACCGGGATACACCGCACACCCTCACCGGGATACACCGCACACCCTCACGGGGGTACGCCCAGCCTGGGCAGGGGGCCCCGTGGGTCTGTGCAATGAGAGGCACGTGTGGGTACGGGCCACACGGAAGACTCCCGTAGGCACCCTACAGGAGAGACAGAGTGTGAAGGCTTCGTTCCACTCTGGAAAGCCTCAAGTTCATTCGAATGAGCTCGAAAATGTCTGAAACTCCAAGTGGCTTCCAAGTGCTGTGGTACATGAAGGCATTTCTACAGGCATGAGGAGCTTACCTTTAGGCAAATCGGTTGCACCCAGATTGGCAAAATTTCGTAGGAGACCCTTTTTAAAAGTATGCGGTATCAAATATCATAACATTAATGTCCCTAAAATGGGTGTCAGTAAGTGAAAACCCTAGAAGTAGACAGGTTCTCTTAGTCCATCTTCTTAATTTTATTTCCCAATCGTGACTCAGATTAGGTTTATGTTGGTTTTTGTTTGTTTTGTGGGGTTTTTGCCATACAAATGTATCAGTTTGAAACAATGCATCAGCCCTGCCACAGTGAAAACTTGCCTTTCACAGCCCTCCACTGAGGTGTTCATCAATTTACCCCTCTTGGTCAGATAACCACGTAACAGGCCATAATGATCAGGCTCATTTGTGTATCTTCTCATTGAAAATTCAATTTACAGCTATTTACAAAACATTTTTTATATCCAAAAGTTTTTATGCATCTGCTCATATTTTTCAGAAAAAAGTGTTTATTTTTAATATCTACTTATGTTATCACAGCTTTATTAGAAATGTAGCTGTTCTGTCTTTTCTATAATTGCTGGATAAGGGTTTAGAGAGACTTGTGAAAAAACGTTGTTTTGACACTCTCCATCTACAAATAAAGCTCCTTTGACAAACATTTTTAGCTTGGTTTTCTCATATATTTTAATTTAAGCACTATCTTCTTCTAGAAAGAAAATAAAGGGGGGAATTAACTTCCCTCTTTCCCCATAACACCAGATTGAGAGCGAGCTATCAAGAGATATATAAGCACTAACTGTTTTCTACTGGGTACTTAAGGGAAACAGATGGGTGTAATTATGGTTTTATGGAGGTCTTACCTAAAATGCTTATACTCAGCTGCCACATTACAGTTTGATTCTGTGTTATAAATACATATATTAATCTTCGTAAAGGTCTGTACAGATTTTAAGCTAAAGGGGAACACGGAGTTTCGTAGCTACTTCCCAGGGAAGGCAAGCATATTAAAACCAGAAAACGCAATGGTACTGAACCTCCAGGACCCAGAGGAGGCGAGCGATCCGTGCTTTAAACAACTCAAATCGTGCCGAAATCAGCAGAGGGAGCCAGCTGCCTTGTTTTGGAGGTACCAGCTCCGCGGATGCTCAGCACCCTGCCCAGCACTGTGCGCTGCCCTGACACGGGCTTTACCCCAGGGTGACGAATCTCCTGTTACCAGAGCCTCTGGCGTTGGGTCCCAGCAAATACTGGGAAAACTTGAGATTTGCAGCATCGTAAAAGTCTACCATCCCTTCAGGCTGTGCCAAAACCCCTGGAAGTGAGCAGTACCTAAATGCTCCTGAGGAACCTGAGAAAACACCCATTCAGTTGCAAAAGCTAGCTGAGAGAGACAAAAAACCCTAATCTTCATCTCCCACCCCTTTACATCTCTATAAGTATATTATCTTTTCATACAAGCTGCAGAAATAGTTTTGCTGAAATCTGTTTAGGAGGAAAGTTATACATAGAACTTAACTTCTCTGACAAAACCAGCAATAACAACACAGCAATGCCACCTCAAAGTATCCCCCTTGTTGTTCACTCACCTTCAATTCTGCTAAAAGAATTCTCATTTTGTTTCCATATGATGAGACAGTGTAAAACACAGGAGAAAACAGCTAGCATCGCCACAATGAATTTTAAAGACTGAGCTACATTTTTAACTGGTAAAATATTAGGAACAAAAAGGTTCGTATGACTTTGGATCTCGGGTTCCAGAACAACTTGTTTCTCCCCACTGGAATTACATGAAAACATGCACAAAGCTAAAAGACACAATTCCTCCTGCTCCCAGCTCAGGGAGCCTCTTCCTCTTTGTTTCTCACATTTCATAATGTTAAGGTTAAATTATCTCTGAGAAACCTCAGTTAAATCAATCAATCTTCAATGCATTTGCACAGGTACTCTAGAGGGAACAATTCGATTAGCTAATCATTTAATTACAAACTGCTGGATTAATAATGCATGAGAACTTCACTCAAAATGAGAAGGACATTATAGGACTGAAAGCTCTGAAGAGGTGATGCAACCAACATAAATTTATTTGTAAAGTGAACGTACATTACGTATTTAGAAGAAGTAAAAGCCAATAAATGCAGAATCAGACTAATTCTGTAGGAATCTTCTAGTCAATGGAGTAGAAGGCGCTGAGTTCTGTGGCTCTAAACATAGTCAGGTATTTACACTATTCCCTAATTAGGACCAGTGAAAGGAACAAAATTGCATATTCTCATTCTATTTAACGTCCCTATACAATATGAGTCATCTAGGTAACAGATGAAGGGTGTGCTGGAGCAACACTTCTCCCAGCTCAGGGGCCAAATGTCTCCAGGGTGCTCCCACCTCTCCACCACGTGTCCACAGCAGCCTGTCTCTCCTGCACCCACAGCGATTACTGGCCCCATGGCACCGGGTTTAGCCTGGCATGATGCCACACAACACAGTTCTGGGAAGAGCTTTGAACATGATGCAAGAGCTACAAACCTGCAGCAAGACTGTTGCCTCAAAACATAATTGCTGTGATCTCCTTGTCCAGCAGATTTGTGCTAATCAATAGTGCCAGCGCTGCAGAGATTACTGTGGCATTTAAAAGATCAAAGAGAAAGATGAAGACTTTCCATTTTCTTGAATGGTATGGAATAGGTATTAGATACTTCTGGGGAGCCTTTATGATGTTCATTCTCTGGAGAAAATCCATGCTGTTTGTAATATCCCTGAGATAACCTTGCTCAACCAGGGATTACAGTTATAGTATCCACGCTGCCCAGGCCACTGCAGCTGTTCCCATGCTGTAAGGCAGTTGTGGGTTTGCAGCAGTGGACTAAGCATTGCCCCATTCCCCTTCACTGAACAGACCTTCCCTCTTGGTAAGATAAGCTCTGTGTGATTCTCAAGACTGCTCCAGGACTGGAGATGCTCACCTCAGGCACCGTTTGCAGCACACTGTCAGAGCCAAATCCCCTCTTCCATAATTTAGGGATTTAGCTGCACATCCCAAACCTGAGTTGTCTCACAGTACTTTTATTTAACACTGCTTCATGATAATCCTGCAGCCAGGTCTGAAGGCTATATTAAATTTCCATCTCTGCGGCTCACTCATTCCATTATCTTATCATGCTGGTTTTCACAGTTATAAATGGGAAATATTTATAAGTATATCATAAACATAGATGAGAGCCAGTTTACAAATGTGTCTAAAGCCCTCAGAGACAATAGGGGGAAAGGAACAGAGGGATGTCCAGTATGTGCTTAAAGCACTGAAATTTTTAATGTTCCATATTTCTCACAAACCAAAGCCCACCTGTATATGTAAATTAATACTGCACTGCAGATGCCTGAGTTATTCACAGCTATGGGCAAGATGCAGCACAGAGTTTGGGCAACATATAAGGATTAATTTTTAATTGATTTTGATTTTATGGAAGCCCTATATTGTTTATTTATATAGACTAAAATACCCCATAAGGTTTTTGTTTAATTTCTTTGATATACAGAACACTTGCATAGTCTGCTGTTTTATAGCAATCATCCAATTCTACTAATATTTTCAGTATTAGAGATTAAGGATGTTTCCCATTCATTGTTCAGCTACAGGAGAATGGCTCAGCTTGGCGCAGGGAGCTGTAAATTCAGAAGTGTTGCACTGTGCACCACAGGCTACACAGTATGGTATAGACATGTACATAAATTATTTCCTTGATTTAAATTTAAGTCTGTTTTAATGCAGTTGCAGGAAACATTTTAAGTGCAGTAGATAGCAAAAATGTGATGATTCTTTACAGAATGAACACACTAACTTACAAGTAACTGTATAATCCAGAAATAGCTACATAAAATGTCCTGCCACTCCGTACCCTAACTTTCCTACTACAACAATTTATCAGTTTTACTTTCACTGTCTGAAGATATCACTGCTCTGATGCTTTTAAATGATGGCTATACACTGACATTTGCTGAGCCAAATATAAAACCAGATTAAGTTCTGTGAGTTTCTACATAGTTCAACATTTGAAACACTATTTAGGTGCTTATTTTGTTCATTCAGCCAGGAGAGAGTTCAGCTCAGTGCAGGCAGTCAGCACAAGACTTGGCAACCAGCTAAATCTGCCACATCTGTACATAAGAGCAAATCTCACCCTTTCAGAGTTACAATCCAAATCTTAACTCTGATCTGAAACTTGTACAATGTTTTCATTCTAAATTTCTCATAAGGCGTCTCACAACTTCCCTGTTTGCCCCACACCTGCACTACATCAAGAAATACCACCAATACATTTTCCTAGAGCAGGATATCATGGAGTAATGAGCAAGTACTGAATTTATAAGAGATGTAAGGACCATTCCTTCACTTTCTAACTTCATCAGAAGCAAGAGCAGACTAATAAGCAACCAAGGAAAAAAATTTAACTATGTTTCATTTCCTGCCCAAGCATCAGTGTATAAAAATAGATTTTTTTTTTTCCATCTAAAGTGAGCTGATGACCGTTGGTGAGAAACATAGTCAAAAAGTCATTCTACTGAGGCAAGCAATTAGGTGCACCAGAAAAGGGAGGAATATTGGAATTAAGGACAGATGTACATATTATCTCAGCACAGATACCTAGGAACATAACATCTATGTTATGCCTAAAACAATTAAGTGACATCTCTATCATGTATGAGGGAAACATGGATTCCCCCGTTGATTTTCACAACTGCCTCAGGATCAGGCTGCCTCTCTGTACTGACACGATTGTCCCAGGAGAAACAAACAAGATAGTAACTTACAAACACCCACGACACAACCACAGACCAGTGTTGCCACTTCTATAAATCTGGTAACCATGTCAAACGCTCTCCAAAAGCACTAAAATACTCTGTGACCTTCAGACACAACCCTGCTTGCTCTGGGGAAAAAAAACTAAAAAAGACTTTTCTGCAACAAAAATGTACTGTGAGATGGAATTTAAAGAGAATATGTTAGAAATTACATCCTAAGCAGGAAGAAGTTATCAGAAAAGTATCTTTCAAGATCCTCTTTTCAGACATTTGGAATGAAAAGGGAGCAACTAGAGCTAGATATTTGACAACAGATTTGAACATTGCAAATTTCTCATCTCCACAGTAATAATCCCAACACACTAAACACTTTTCTCAACAAAGCCATCCAAATACCATGTTCTTACAGTAACATATCCTAATATATATTTCTATGAAAGTCTGCTTAGTCTAAATGCTAGCAGTCTATTAAATGATCTCATGAAAACACACATAAATACACACTACAATGTGCCTTCACAAACATTTCCTAATGGACAGGAAAGGACAGTGGGATTGCATTTTTCCAGAAACAACCACTTCATCTCCTACTTCCTGCTCCTGATCTGCAAATACACTTCAAAAGATACGCATTCTCCTTAGCCTACAACTATCTTTATTTTCTCCCAGATTATCTCATTTGATATCTAAATCAAGTCAGAGAAATTTAGCTACTGCTTAGCTTTGAAGTCTATTGCCTGTATTTCACACTTGAAGGAATTGTATGCTTAGAAGTTTTTCTACATTTTCCTATTTATACAATAAAAAAGTCGCTGCCTCTATCTACAAATTACCTCCTGATTATGTCTGAAGAGCAACACAGCTGTAACCCTGAGAGAAGGATTCCTTACCCCTCAAGTCAGCAGGCCAGCAGGTCAGAAAGCTGATGCTGATCATTTTATTCTCTCATAAACCAAATTGAGAGGAACCAATAACGATAGAAAAATATTTTCAGCGTCTTCTTGACTTCTTCCCAACAGAGTATTTTCTATTTAATTTTTTTGCAAATTATTCCACAATTCCTCAATTTCCAGCATTTTCAATGTTAAAATATCTTTTCTGATTCCTTCAGATTAAACATACAGAAATTTAAAGTACAAACATTTTTTGCTACTTGTTCGTGTCATGTTTGGTTCTCAACAACTTACAGTAGTTGAAAAATAAAACCACGAAATATCTACTTGGTATTGAAAATATATCCACAAACAGAAAGTTGTCTCCTGTGTCTGTACAGCTGCTTTCATAACCATTCTGTTTTGCTATCAGTAGTTATGAACAACTTAGCTAATATGTGTTAAATTATATTATAAAATCCATGCATTAATTGAAAACAGATGCATTCAGAGCAAAAATATCAGATTGATGTGCAAAAATGCATTTCACATATTTTATTGTTCAGCAATGCAAATTACAATTATAAACATGCATTCATTTGTCAATCTGTCTTGTTAAACACCTGTTTGTATTAACTGTAATGCCCTTCTTTTCTCGTGATATCAGAAGTACGTCTTTGAAATTGACTGGAGGGGAATGAAAGCCAAATCTGTTGCTGTCATGTCTTCTTTAGCAGACCTATTACTGAATTAATCTCTTTTCCAACTACTATTTAAGCACAGAAAGGATTTTTGCATTCCTTAGGTAACTCATTACATGTAGAGAAAACTGCACCCTTGGTTACATTTGCGGGAGCCCAGGGAATTCACTGGGGTTTCCATGGTGTTCCTGGCATTAGTTTCTGCTTTACTTACTTCCATTGGAAAACTTCAGAGGTTCCTCCTTGCTCCCTTTCTTACTCATTCTGGATTGTGAAACGGGCTGTGTGAGAGAACAAAAGGTAACTACATAACCTACCACCACTCTCTGGGGCCACATGGGCTGTTAGATTTTAGGAGATCCTTCCTTTCATACCAGTCAGTTGCAACTGGATTTCAAAAGAGTAAACACCCAAGAATTGATGGGCCCTGGTCATATGGTGTCCTGGAGCAGGAATATCCCAAGCCAGGAATTTTAAGGCAACATCCAAGATTGATAATGTTGTATGTACTGTATGTATTGTGAAGTTGCTGACCTGCAGATTTGTGTTTGGAAGTATTTGAAGTTATTCATATGAGTGCAGTTTTTGTTCTGCTTACCAACATGACATGAAGTTTATGAGGGTTTTTTTTAACAGTTACTGTGTCTTAGACAAGTAATCCAAATGCAAGTTAGCCTTAAGAGCGCTCAGGTCATAGAGTCCTGACAGCACATGCCCAAGGGCTGTTTTATATATGATGACAAGCTGGCAAACTCCTTTTTTAAATAAAGGTATAATATACCCTGGGTAAATTTTATTAAAGCATGTGTTCTCCAAAACTAATGGTACAGTTAACAAACTTACAGCCATTTAAGAAACAGAAGGAGGGTCTTGTTGACTCTACTCCCTGAGGAAAAGAGGACACCATCAATATTCTCTCATATTTCTACCATTGCCCCTAGATGAAAGCTAGACAGCATATAATTTTTGCACCATTAATGGTAAAAAATAGACAGGTATTGGGTGGAGGAATTGAGAAAAAGTGATGCCTGTTGCATGGATAAATGTGACTAATTCAGGGACAAACCTGCACTCAATTCCCTGTGTGAAGACATACACTGTTTTTTGAATAGGAGTTTGAAAGAAAGAAAATGTAGAAATTCACATATAGAAAAAGTAAAGGCTGTCCCTTCATCTCACAGTTTTCCAGTCAGGTTATAATATCCAGATTTTCATTTCTTCAAAGAAACATTAGCTCACTACCAAGTTAATGAGAAACAGTCACACAGACAGTAGAATATAACATTCAAGTCTTATTATTTCATATATAAGCCTTTACTTCAAAATGTTATCTAAAATAACATAATGGTTATCAGATCAAATAGCCCATATGCTTAAAATACCATCTTTATTTACAGGAACCTAATTAAAATGAACTTCGACTGTGTTTGAGATCTGGAACAACCTCCTCTCTCAGAGCTGGACCCCCACCCAGATTATTCTGCTGGGCAGAACTCTAAGGAGGAAGATGCCCTTCACAACATAAAGAAAGCATTTGCTATGCAAAGATGTGGCTCACCTGCTTCTGGAAGAGGTGGGAAACAACTTGCAAACTATCACTCCCTGATAAGGTGTGATGTTTTCTTACCTATCCCACCCTTCAGACTTTACAATTACATGCAACCGTTTTTTCAAGCGAACTCTAAATTTGCTCATGGTGGTGTTCTGCCAATACATTATGAAGTTTAGCAAAAAAACCCAGTTTAAACATTCTTTCATTCTGTTTGAGCTTCCACATATGCACATTGTCATCATCTTCTAGTACTGCTGGTAATCACTACTACAAGAAATAAGCAGAGACAAAATCAGAAATATATGACATTATTTTATAGGCACTTCTGTAACCATGTAATTCACTGCATAGTTAATTTACTGAGTTCCAATATCTGCTTTATAGAAAAACAATTGGCTTGGTTTGTACAAAAATGCTAGTTTTGAGTCCCAAGAAATTCCACATTGCTTTACCAAGCATGAATTAGATTCCAGAAGACTCACGCCTTGCAAACAAAGCATCCAGTATGCACTCAGAAACAGAAAAAACAGAGCCCTAGTATTAGCACTACTAGCACTTCTTTCCTTATTTAATGAAAATGCTATGCTTCAAAAGAAACAGCTAATCAGATAATGACATTATACTGTATCTCATAGGCTTTGAGCAGTCAAGCTCCCAGAAAAATCATTGAATAAGACAACAGGATTACAGCCTTAATAACTATACTTTGTATTTATCACAAAGCATGGCCAACATTCACACTGAGGGTGCAAGATTATTACATGGTTACCTGTGCTCTATAAAATGGAGGTGTCACATTGAACAGAGTATAAAACGGTACTGCAGTATTAGATATTACTGGCATATTATTTTTGTTATTATTCATCATTACCTATGAAGAAAACATTAGTACTTCAGTGTAAACACTGCAAAACATATACATGATTTGACAGATTGAATATTGACAAATTCAAACAGTTTAGTTCTGTTATCTATCCACAAGATCTAGAAATAAGGCATATGGTCAGCAGAATAGAAGATTTTAAATAAACAGCCCGAGTGCTTTGCTTTCCTCCCACACACCTTAACTCTGTCAGTTACGCTGCTGGATTCCTCATAGCAAATCTCATATCTTGAGGAGGTCATACCTGAGCAAGGCTGTTAGCTGGCTGAAACATCATTCTTTTTGTTTTTACACTTTCCTGTGTACAAAGGAAATAATAATGAATAGCTAAAAGGCTTAGTCTTTTTTAAAATCTTGACAGAGTTCTCTGCTAAGAAGATAACTCTGTGGCCTGAGAGGCTTCATTTGTTCATGCTCTCACATTTATACACAACTGACACTTTGTTCCACTCAGAGGATCTTGACATAAAATTGTAGAACTGATCTCATATCCGTGATAGAAATGTGAAGCTTGACAGGCTTCCCACACAGCCCTGTCAAAACTTCCCATCAGTAGCTGTAAACAGAATTAGCAGGGTGGCCACTTAGCGACCAAATGCTTTTGCTTTTGCAATCTTACAGCATGGCGCCGTTTCCTTTTAGGCTGAATGCACTCCTGTCCATACGACGGCCACTGAAAATCCTGGGGTGGCATTCTGCTGTTCTGACTCTCCAACTCTTCGGAATCAGAGTCGTCTCGTTCCATTAAAGGAAAATGCCTATCTGGATAAATCTCCCTCAGTTTGTCCTCAAAGAATTCATCTAGGCATCGTCCAGCCTCAGCAACCTCTGAATCTGGCTGTAAGAGAATAAATAACCATTCAGTGTTACTGCACATAGAAATCATCAAGCATCTAAAACAAATAACTAACCTACCCCAGTGTCTTGCCTTGGTTCTGTCTGCTACGTCTCCATTAGTCTCCTGCAAGCTTTCTACAGCCCTCTGTATCTTAGTCCCTCTGTATTTTCAGTGTAAGGAAAAAATAGGTGCTGCTACTAAGGAACATGGTTCTGCACCTCTTAGAAAAAGTGATGTGCAGTGAATTAGGAAGAAGAGCAGTCATCATTGCTTAGGAATTTCTATGCACCTGATTTTCCCTTGCTATTTTGCTGGCTATGGCTGGCTTCTCACAGCAAACTCAGCAACATTCCAAAGGGTTGCCCACTAAGATGTCTCTCTTTAATTTTAGATCCATATGTGTCTCTAGTTCTCAGACACATATTTAACTTCATTTCTGTCATTAAAAAAAACCCCAACAACATAATTTCCAAATAGTAAAACTGATTAACACTTTTGTGTTAACAATCTTATATCTGATTTCCACAGAACCAATAGCTACACCAGTGTGACAGCTTGAAAGAGCCACACTATGCTTTTTATTCCCCCACCCATGTAAACTGGAAACCTACATAATTGAATTTTGCACAGTTCCAAAACATGAGACGGACGTCAGTAACAAGTTCCTCGGGTGCAGAATAGTGGGATTTGTCCTTTTTTTGCAGCTTGTTTCGTATGGTTGACAAATCCATTGGCCTTTTGATGATCTGATAGTAATGCCGAGCCTACAATAAGAATAAAATGCAGGTATATGATCTTTTAATTAATTAATTTAATTTAATTAATTTCCTCTCCAGTAAGTTCTATCCAAGTTTGGACAGAAGACATTACAGAGGAGTCCTTGCTTCAGGGAAGAGAGTTCTAGTCTTTCAGTGCCTATACTTCCACATCATCTTCCTGGGTGCTTTATGGTATGATTAAAAACATATTTGCTTGCCAGATAGATCTTGAAAATAGCACAATTCAGTGACTACTGTAAAATTTATCCCCAGATATGGGTCTCTTTGTTTAACGACAATGTATATGTAACACCAGCAGTTAGTTAACGTTTCCCCCAAGCAATTATAAAAAGAATGTGCTGAGATAGTGGCAGCTGAGGTATATGATCTTAGTCTGCTAAGAGTGAACCAAAACCATGATACAGTGCACTCTTAAAATTTCAACAAGAGTCTTTGTCAATGGGTATCAGCTACCAAGATATTCCACCACTTAAATCTTTTTGGGTCTAAACCTACTTGTTAGGTAATGTGTTCTGTAAGTTCATTGCAAGGTTTATTAGGTGGAATTGGGTTTATATCATTATTTGGACAATTCCGTCACATAAAACCTTTATTTTTAACTTCCACTGGTTTGCTTCACACCATGTTCTATTGTTAAAACAACATGAATCTCCATCTTTCTTAAAACAGACAGTTAATATTGCAAATGTTCTGCCCAGGGAGGTGGTGGAGTCACCATCCCTGGAGGTGTTTAAGAGAAGACTGGACGAGGAGCTTAGTGACATGGTCTAGCCGGGAGGTGTAGGGCTGGATGACGTTGTGCCCCCTCCGTCTCGGAGTGGCCTGCTAGACTGTGAGGGATCTAGGTTGGTGTTATGCTCTGCGATGTGCTCTCGGTCTCTTTACGGGTGTTAGATGGTGAGTTGGACTAGATGATCCTTGTGGGTCCCTTCCAACTCATAATATTCTGTGATTCTGTGAAATGTTGAGTACACAGATGAAACATTAGCCTCTGCATCTTCCCTGAGCTCAGTCATGCTGCCACCTTTGTGCACAACACTGGGCTCTTTCTAGAGCAAACCTCTTTTATACCAGTGCAACATTCTCCATGTACATGGCAAATCAACTTTTTTAATCACTACTTTTAGTATTCTACAAGCATCTTAAACTGGCATCCAAACCTGGCCAGTATTTACCTGCGTCCTCCCTGACACCTTCAAAGCATTTGCAAGAGAGAAACATCCAGAAAAAGAAACATCAGCAAAAGAAAAATCATGATTATCTTTCAAGAAGATAAAGAAGAAACTCACAAGATGTGCCAGAGTACTCTTTGGATTCCCTTTGACACATATATGGGTAGTACTTACCAGGGGACTGACGGGTTCATGGAATGGGAGGCTCATACTGCTGCAGAACAGGGAAAGCACCAGCTTTTCACACTTCTGTAGAACCCAGATTTGAAATACATTTTAATTCAAAGCGCCCTTAGTTAATCAGTCATGCTAATAACAAGAGAATTCTCATGTAGACTGTGCATTTCTGCTGCAAAATGGCACACTTCACTCTAACCTGGGGGACATTTTGCCTCATAGCATTGTTATAGCTTTGAAAACAGGGACAGTCAAGAAATGCAGGAAAAGAAATTTTGAAGAAAACCTCATATGCATGCATCTTTCCTGGAAATTCTTGGAACTTAATTGCTATCATTGTTTCCTTTCTGCACTCCCAATCTATTCCTTGGCTTTTGACTGAAAAAACAGCAGCAACAGTGTGGAAACAGCTAAAGGGGACAAGTTTCATACTGTTCATATCCATTCATACAAATGGATGCAAGTTACTTGGTAGTACTGTATGAAAGCTGTTCTGTCTAACAATTGTCAACTTGTAAGACACGTACTTACAATAGTCTTTGGCTTTTTCACTAGTGCAAGAAGACTGCACTACAAAAACATTATAAGCCATATTTGCTTATAAGCAATGGACCAAACTCCCCAGTTTTTATGCAACTCAATTCCCTGTTCAAGATCAATACTTCACTGTTCAAGATCCAGGTCTCAACAATTTCTGTCCAGTTGTACCAATCCAGCAGAAACAGTGATCTATCAGCGTAAAAAATTTGTGTCCAGCTCTGCATGGGCAGAGTAGTTCAGGTCTGGAAACAGCATGGATTAATTGAGTGCTGTGCCTGTGCTCACAGGCCTTGCCAAGGAGCCCCAAGGCTCTGAGAACCACTGCTGTTGTCTCTAAGAATGGTGCCCAGATTAGACCAGTGCCTTGATCTAGGCTTTGTTTTTGCAGGGCCAGCTCAACGTCTGAATTCAGCCTCTCTGTCCAGGTGCCACAACTACAATATACACGGGACACCTATATGGAAACTTGTGCCTTCCAAGTACCAAATAGACCTTAAGAAAAGTAATTTTTTTCATTTTGGTAATGGAAACTGGTAATAGGTAAATAAAGTGATAAGCTTTCATCTAGGCTGAGTTAATAGCCTAAATTAGTTCAATGGAACTACAGGGACATACAAAGACATGATGATTTCAATCCAACTGAAAGCCAGAAAGTGTCTACACCACAAAAATGTCATTGCAGTGGCCCAAGTAGATGTCTGAGAAGGTGCCAAGGATTAAAGGAAAAGATTCAGTGTCAGAAAGTCTGGCAAAATTGAGTCAGGGAAGCTTGCTCTGCTGCTGAGCGTGACTTCCCTGTTTGAAGGAGAAAGGAATTCAGTATCTGGATGTTTCATCTTTCTGTAGCATGACAATTTAAAAATCAAACTGAAGTGTCTAGAAAGAAGATAATGATATAACCAATGAGTAACAATGGTTTTTCTGTATTTACTGTTGTGTGTAACATTTGAGCAGCAATAAGGCCAAAGCCATCATCACACCCATGAAAAGGCAAAGCCTCATGCTGAGATCATGTGTCTTCTTCTAAATAGTACAATATACAGTTATTCTCACCTTCTGGTCACAATCGTCAAGGCCATATTGTTCATTGTAGCTGTGGCTGTAGCGTGTGTTCTCACAGTCATATTCTACCTCTGGCATCACTGGGTTACGGCAAAGCGTGCACACCCATTCTCCCCTGCAAAACAAGGAACCAAAAATCTCATGTTGAATTTTTTCCACAAATAATCTGTCTTTAGTACAGTAGAAATCCACTTTAGTACAGTGGTGAGTGTCCCTGCCTGTCACACTGGAAGGCAGTGCTGCTGTTTAAGAGCTGGACTCGATGATCCTTGTGATCCCTTCCAGCTCAGAATATTCTGCGATTCTGTAAAATAACAAAACTCATTAATCACTGTATTTGGAAAGCCTCATCCTTAACTAGTATTATGGTAGAGGCAATCTGAAGCCTGTTGTACTAGAAGTTCTTGAATGAATTTGAATCTAATTACAAATGTAATAATTTCAGATTCTATTCACGGCACTTTTTATGCCACAAAGGAAAAGAAAAATACATAATCGTAAGTGTTTGAAATCATGTGCCAGCAGTGTATGCAGCTGCATTGACTCAAGTGCTGTTTTTTAAAAAATATTAAGGAAAAACAGGCAACAGTTGGGTCATAAGACAAATCCAGACCCATTTGAAAACTGACATATCAATTGATATGACTACTGACATATTTATCTAAGAAATCAACGTTATCAGAAAAGGCCATAAAGTGTACCAGGACCCAGGTTTCCCAATCAAATAGACATAGGATTTTATTTTATTCCAGTGAGTCATATGAAAGTTTTTAAAGGTCAGGTCTGCCACCTCCTTTTTTGTACTCGCCAGTTAACTGCAGAAAGGGCACACGTGGCTGGAAACAGTTCTTGTTCATAATTCACCTAGTTCTTAGTGTGTAAGAATTTTTCCCTTTGCAATAGAAGTAGGAAAAAAGGCAAGTGAGAGATGCAGTCCTTGTCCCAGTAGAAGGCTGACACATGTATCCCTTAGGATATATTGTGCCCCAAGGCAGTGAGCAGGAACAGTACATTAGTGAAATGTCATACATACTCACATTGGAAAGCTGAGCAGAGCTGGAACATGGCAGGAGAGATGGAAGACCTTGGGGCAGTGATCACAGCATAACAGCTCTCCTCCATTAAGACATACAGCACAGAAATCTTCATTTTCAATTGGACTGACTTCCTGAGAAACTGGAGACTTTTTCATGCTGGAGATGCCATTACTGAGCTTCTGATCAACAGACAGAGGATCTACAAGAGGAGATTGCGTCTGTCCTGCAGCCTGGGATACGAGAAATTTTCTGTCCTCTGAGTTCTCCTCTTCAGACCTCAGTCCTTCAGGTGGACTATCTTTATTTATCTTGAAGGAAGAAAAATCTGGGATCACACAACCATCATTTTCAAATCTCAGCTTACAACAGCAGCGATTATGTGCAGACAAAGTGATTTCTCTGCAGTGAACCCTACTGGAGAGAGCACTGGGGTGAGGCCCACACAGCTCCACATCTGCCACTGGCTGGCCAGTTTACCCTGGTCATGTCATTCCCTCCACACCCTACAACGTAATAGCACTGTACCAGCTGTACAGATTCCACGCTGCAGGTGATAGAAACAGGATACTCCACAATCTTACTTGCAAATTTTACTGTAAAAAGCTCAAAAAACCAAACCAAAAAACCCCAAACCAAACCAAAAACCAACCAATCAAAAATCAACAAAAATTATCAGAAATAAAAAACACCACCCCCCCCTCCAAAACCCAAAACAAACAAACAAACCGGAACAAAAACCAACCAAAAAAACCCACAAACTGAAAAACCCAAAACAATACAGGTTTTCATTCGCACTAGAAATTCTTTCCTTCCATGAAAAGGAGCTCACAGTCAAGACTGCAATGAAGCAATAGAGTACAAAGCTTTTAAAAATCTATTACACCATGATTTCTGGGATCAGTCCCTATAACTCAAATATATATTCAGGTCAGTTTTAAGCTATTTATCCTGTATTTGTAATCAGATAGGTGAGCCAAGGTTTTTGCTGGAATACAAAACCACTACAGCTATCTAATCCCAGAGACAGACTTCTCGGAAATGGAGGTACCAGCACGCTACACTGTGAACTAAAAGCCACATTTTCTATTACCTCAATCCATCATAGAAGAATCCGATGGTGAAACAAATCAACAGATTTGTTCACTGTACAATAACTTTCAGATCCTGTGGGTACAAACCAGTAGGATAAAAGGGAGAAGGCAGGTAAAACCTCAAGGAAATTCCACTCACCTTTATAGACATACTTGAAGACCGTGTCCCACATTCAATTACCAGGAGGAAATTGCCCTCCTGCTCATTGTCCTGTGGCTGGAGCTTGAACACTGGGAGCTCCCCCATCTCTGATGCACTTATTTTCAGACGTTCTAGTCGCACATAGGGGATCTTCTGCTCCTTAGGGACAGCTCTGCAGTCAAAAGGACACATGGTTAAATTCAGCCATATTCTACAAAATTCTCACTACTCAGTTACAGGATTTTTCATGCATTGCTTGTGTTCCTTTTTCTCTGTAGTTGTGAGTCTGCTGGCTAAAGGTTGAAAATCTGGACATTTTTTCACAAGCTAATTCTTTAGGAAAGGTGAATGCAATTGCTTTAAATTAATCATATATGTAAATGAATTACCAATTTCTGTGCTAAAACTTTGTCCTGCTCCATACATTTTTGTTTTAATTATCCCAAATTAAGTCATACTTTTAAGTGTGGCTGGCTTCAAGCAAGAACACAGGACATCATCAGCTTTAATATATTATCACAACAGTAGCTGAAAACAAAATTTTATAAAATTGTTGAGATAATGTTAATCCTGTTTCCATTATATCTTTTAATTTTAATTCAGGCTTAACAGTTTCTTATTGTTAAATGAGATAAGTTTGCAAGCATTTATTCATGCTGGAAAATTACACAGAATAACAGAAATACACTTATTCACTACTTCTTTTTAATTGTTGTTTTCAAGTTTAAGAGAGTACTTTACAACTTTCAGAACTATTATCTATAAGGAATCTAGTACTCTTTTTAAGTTCTACATTTCCATGAAGTATGACAAATATTCAAAATACATGCATAAAATTTCACGGCCAGTGCTTTTGTATAAAAAAAGACTCTTCTACCTGACATTCTGATTGCTTTTCATATCCATTTCAAAATGTTCCTTTTCACAGTTATTGGAATCTGGAACAGAAGATAAGAAAACGAATAAAATATTTATAATATCACAGGCAGATTAGGGTAGAAAGTACTTCAATATTCATGTACTTCTGACTGGTGTTTAATATAATATCATAAGTGAATTATGGAATTGTTTCATCTATATGTATAGAAAATGTGTGTGCTATTTTCTGTTCTGGTACAGAGCCTTTGTCTTTCTTTCTGGCTTTTAACCACAGCTCCTGTGCTAAATATGAGGAGCCTTTACAAAATATTTTGTTGAAATGGTTTCATTCCCAGCGAATTATATATGTACACACCCATGTCATATTCATCCATATACATGGAACAATGTAAGTAATCCTCTTTGCTATACAGCTTTCACTTGTGAAAAACAAACCCACTCAGGTCTGAACCTCCAAGGCTCAGGAAGTCTCTGCAGTCTCCAGCTCCATGCTAAGAAGTTTCTGGATAATTCTAGTTACTTGAAAACAGGAAGAAAATTGTGACTCCCATCTGTCACTGGGGGACAGAAGTTACACTATAATTCCTTTCTATCCAGTGTCTGTAATGTATAAACACAGGAATTCAAAACTATCTGTTACATAAGCATACAAGTAGCTGTAGCTTTTAACTGATACTAGACACAAGAGTAATAAAACAACTCTGGGGAGATGGGACTGGGTAGAAAGAAATACCCCATTGGATGCCCTCAAAAATACCAGTTCGTTGACAAATTTCATAGTAACACCTTCCTTTGTTAGGAATTGGTTTGACATAGCCAATAATAACAAGAACCAAATCTAATATCATGGTTATCTTGAGATAACTGAGGGCCAGGAAAACATGCTGTTTAAGAGAAAATCTAGCTCGGGTCAATGTTACCTGACCCATGGCTTGAAACCAATGTGCCTCTAAGGATACTCTGCTGTTTCCAGCCACAGAAAACACAGTACAATCAAGACTAAAAAGGAAAGGTGTTTCTCACATCCCACCTGAGGCATTATTCACTTGTGATTGTTGCTCAGGTAAAGGGTGGTAGTTCTATCATGGATGGAATTACTAAAGGGTGACTACAGACTGAGCTGAAGGAGTAGCTTTCATCCCATCTGTCAACCAGAAAGTGTTCCAGCAGTGCTGGGTTCCTAAGTTAACCAGTATTTCTATCAGCAGCTTGACCCATAAAATAATAGCACCTATAAAACTTGTGGAAAACACCAAACTAGAGGGGTCGCAAACACTGTTAAAAACAGCCCTTAGTGCATCAGAGAAAGAAGTCTCCTAAATCAGTAAGACTGAATTGAGATAACTGTATTATGCCTATAAAGGATCAGATGAATGTCATCTCAAAGGAGAATAACTGACCAGGGAGCTGTTCCATAAAAGGAACTAAGGGTTAATGGGGACTGTTCACTACATGTGAGTAATCTAGGGCTGCTGCTGCTGCAAAAGAGAGGAATGCCAACCTGCAGCCCACTACCAGCAGCAAGGAATGTAAAGCACACAAGAAGTTGATATCCTGATTCTGCATGGCACCCCAGAGGCCTCAGCTGCAGCACTGCGTTTGGCTGTGGGCAGCACTCCTTAATTGCAGAGAAACCAAAATAGCGCAGCAGGAATGAGATGATTTCGAAAAAATCAAATCCCTGACCCCTGAGGGGAGACTGAAACCATCAGATTTGTTTAGTCTAGGAAAGAGGAGGGGAGGGGAGGGTGTTTATGCTAGCCACGATAAGAAGAGTGGCTGTAAGACGGAAAATTATGAAATTATGCACAGTTTTTACCACATCCCTTGTGGCTAGGATAGGAAGCATTTTGTTTTAAATTAAAAAGAAATGTTTAGGTTAGGTTTGATATTAGAAAAGGATGAGTCATTGGAGATATATCCCAGAAGGAATGGGATTTAGCAGCAGAGCATCGCTGAAGCCAGTAAGTCCTACTGAGAACCACCAGCAGGGATAATGTCGCCTTCGCAGCAGAATTCATCTCTCATGCTGCACAGAGTGACTGTATCCCCTCGGGTCTCTCCTCACTGCACGCCATTAAACAGGGACAGCAGGGTGAAGATTGCTCACTCCTGATCCTTCCTTGTGAAAAGGGAGCAGCCCTGAATTCAACACATTAGGCTTTCCATTCTCTCACCCAACAGGACCTGTGCCTTGTACAGAGCAAACTTGAGGAGAGATTCTGTCTGCTGGGGCTGCTTTCATTGTGTAGTATCACACAAGCCAAAACAGACACATACTACAAATCTGCTCCTTTCAGAGGCACTTCAGCCTGACTGAGGCACAGCTTTTTAGGGTGCACCTGATTCTTACAACTCACACACATAATTGTGCCATAGTTCTCACAATTTGGCGTAGGACATAGAAGAGAAGACAAATGTATTTCCTTGGCTCACTGAACTAGGCCTCCTTTGTACTAATTAGGATTCTCTGAATAAAAATACCACACAGAGATAGAAATATTAATTCATCTTTTATAGAGAAAAGCAGCCAAATATTGGCATAAGTCATGGGATAACAGCTTGATCCTGCAATCCCTTGCTTGCATGAATAGTCCCATTGACTTTTAAGAGTTTGCAGGAACAGGGCTTTACAGTGTAGCACAACGATGTTGGCAATTTGCCCATGAAAAGAGTTAAGCAAAGTCTAATTCTCCATTAAGGCTGAAGAAATAGGTCTTGGCTGAAGGAAATGTTCTACAGTAGATAGAGCCAAGGAAAAGCACATACTGTGTAACGTATTAACAAAAATTTGGTATGGTACTGATGTGAAGGACTTAGCAGAAGGCACATTACATTTAGGAAGCAAATTTCTTTTTAATTGAATTTGGACTCTTCAAGCTGGCTCTTCAATAGTCATAACTGCAGGTCTAATTAACAGGAGTGCTTCTAAGAGAACTAATACTCCATGTACTTCACACAGACACACTCATTTCTGGTTCACCAACGAAGGATTTTACAAATTCAAAGCATATCATTTCCATGTTTTTCCTCCACAAATGAGATCAAACACACTTTTTCATTGGATTAAGTACTGTGATAATATTTGAAGCTTGCTAGAAAGCACATTTACATGTAAGTGTATTAATAAGCATACTGCTTTGCAATGCACAGTGGTAAGAAAAACCAAAGAAAACCCTAAATGAAATAATTAAAAGCCTGGTACCTTCTTTGCTTCTAAGTTGTCTCATTCTGGCATTCATGGGCAGGAAAGAAGTGTTGCTGAGTAGCTCAGAAGGAGAAGTGCAATGTTGAGATTTTTTGATTGAAAGATTAATAGGTTCTTCCATCACTTTTTGCATAGAAAGAGTTAATTCATTAACTACATCTTGCCCAGCGGTAGCCAAGCTGTTTTCCAGAAGGCAGTCTGCAGTATTGATATCTTCATTTTCTAGCTTTGGGGGGGGGGGCAAGAAGGGTAGAAAAAAACCACCAAATTTCATTATTAGCTTTCTTTCTTTTCATGTTAAGAAAACAATTTTTAAGCAGTCTTCAAATACCAGGTAAGGAAAATTTTACTTACTGCAAAAACTACCTTTGACTGCTTTACTAATAATAACATGTGCTGTAAATCAAAGTGGATCCCCTCTCAGTGGAGATGTTTGAGCGATTCCTACCTTGCATTTAGTGCTGCTCTGGAGTGCATCACCTGGTGTGAGACCAGCAGGAGCCCCAGGGCTCAGGTCACTTGGAGCTCTGCCCAGCACCAGGCTGTAGCTGGGCACTGGCTCTGGTGGAGGATCACAGTCACAATGAAGGTTTGGGGGTGGGCCAAGTGTTACAGCAGCTGCACCTTTCACCTGTGGATCAGCCGAGCTAGATAGTCTTGCTGGAGGTAATTCCATTTCCAAACTGTTTGAAAAGCCCACAATGTTTAAGGATGTTGAATGCTAGGAAAACCAAATAGAAGAAAAACCAATATATTAAAAAATTTTTCAGCAGCAAAATGCTACTGTTCTGTCTATACAGATGAGATACTCTGTTTCAGGTAGACACAATCAAACAGTTTCTTCACAAGGGCTGTAAGAATCTATTATAATCCTATATAATTTCTGAAAGCTTTAGATTTTCCAGCATTAAAACTGAAAACTGGAAAAGGAGACAACTAGGTTACTCTTCTGTGATTTACAGAAGTCTTCCTTAGATCACCCCAAGATATCTGGATTTTTAACTCCTATGATTGTGAAATCTAAGCATACAGAACACTGTATCGAATCAATCCTTGATATAAACCCTACTAGCTTCCATTAAGCCATTCCAGATGAAATAAAATTCAAAACAGAAAACTTATCATTTTATATTAAAAAATCATCAGATCACTTTAATCAGAAAGAGATTCAGAAGAAATAAGATCCAAATCTGATGCAAGTAGACGAAGCTATTTTTCCATTTAATGATGCTGAAAACTTTATGCTAGTTAGTGAGTCTGTCCCATTAAAATCTAAGGCATTTCCCCTTTAAATATCATAGTCTACATGTACTAAAACAGAAAGGAGGTACATTTCTAGTTTCCAAAGAAAGAGAATATTTATTCAAGTCTCAATGCGCATTTTCTACTGCCTCATAATTTATCATTATCAAATCCACAGAGATGATGTTATGTAAACCAAAGCAGATCCACCCATCTAGGTGAAATCCTTAAGCTGTATTACATCCAGGAATGTGTGACTACTGAAAATAGGACTCTTCCAGCATCCGTATGAAGCAAACATAAGAAGTTTTAAGTAGTATGTAGATGTGTGTTATTTGAATATGCAATTTTTCCTTTATTTCATCATAGTTCATTGGTGTTTCACCCTTGATAATTGGCTGAATATATCGTTTTCATTTGACTGCAATACAGTAAGTTGCACTCGTAATATAAATCAAGATGGTAGAAATGTGTTGATTGTATCTGAATTAGCGTTTAAATTAATTGTTGTTCTTATTTTTCTGCTAGGGCCCTGCGACTTAGAAGTGAATCTGAGACAGGATCCATTTCCTAGATTTGATTAGTACTTTTCTCAACTTATAAACCATTTTGGATTTTCATATCTGCATCCATCTTACCCCACAGTGATAAAGACTAGACTGAGCTGTTTGTTGTGCATGTGCAAACCCTGCATAATGTCAAAGTCAGTCTTGAATTCTTCAGCTTGCCATGCACATTAACTATGTGCTAGGAAGACATTCTGCCAACAGGCACTAATTTCCACCTAAGAATGCAATTTAATCACCTTTTTGTCAATTTGCAGTAGACACTACAGTGAGACCTTTGCCTGAACAGTGACTACTTAATTCAATACTACATTTGAGGTAGAAGGAGGTTAGCTCTTCTGCAGTGCTAAGGAAAGCTTGTGCTATTCCACCACACTCTGCTCCAGTGAGTCTGCTCTAAGCAGTCCCTTGATGTAGAAGGCACCCCAGAGAGCACCAGGTTACTACAGCCAGGGTACAAGTCATTTTTCTACTCGAGTCAAATGAGCACTCCAGAATCTAAGCTTCCTGAGCTATAACAACTTTTTGGAAGAAGCTGGAATTAGTCAAACAACTTGTTCGTACCCTGCATTTGATCTGAAAACTAGAACACAGCAAATGAGGAAATGCATTGGTAGAGGGACGATTTGCCGTAACGTCTGTCTGAAAGAGAATGAGGTTTCAAACCAAAGTTTTATATGTAGGTCAGAAAGAAATCCAACTTTCATGGCCACACATCCTAAAGAAGTCCACAAAGATCAAAAGTATTTATTTGTTGTCATAATTTGCTTGTGACAGGTTCCTGCACATGGAGTGACAAATGTGGCCTATCAAGTACACATTTCCCTTTTCATTCCATTGCTCTTTTTATCACAAGCCTTTTTCAGATGACAAAATAAACACGTGAACTGATCCCATATCACTTACAAAAAATAAAACAAAAAAGCAGAATTCATGTTTGAACTGAAGAACTGTGATCAGCCTTGCCTTTTCATTTTATTTCAAAGTCCATTGTCAGCATTAATTAAACCCCTGTGAGGGAGTTAAATACTTAGCCAGATTCTCCAAAGTATGAAACATCCACAAATTCCTGTTTGAGTCAATAGGAACTACCTAACACTGTGCTCCATTGGAAATGGGCACACTGAGGCACACACGTGGCAGGCACAACACCCAAAGCTGCATCACAAGTTAACTAGAGACCTTCTGGCCATTCACTTCTAATCACTACACACATCTTCCTTCACTCCTTTAGTGTGTGCCATCATCTATTATGCATTGAGACCTGATCCTGTGAAGACACCTCTGTATGTAGCTGTAGACACCTCAGGTGAAATGTTACCCTTACTAACAATGGTAGGATTACTCCTGGCCTCAGGGAGACAAGTTTACTTCCCGAGAGTAGTCACTGGGAAGAAAAAAATAAAACCAGAAAAGATAGATACACGTATAAGAATGTTGTTATAGCTAAAATTTCCAGGAAGGTGAAATTCAATTCCATGATATGACTATATCCTTTTTACTCTTCTAGCTAGCATCAGTTTCTTCAGAGATCTTTTTAGATTATATAAGCCAATGTAAAACCTTACTTTTGTTAAAAAGGAAAAAAGAATAATGAGGCCATCAAATTGCCATCTGTCTTTCCCTTGGGGCAAAAGTTAATTTTGTGGTTATTTTAATGATGAAGCAACATTATGATCTTTCAGTGCAAAATATTAAAACTCGCAGTTAAGAGCAGACACATTCCATCCTGATCCAAGGAGCTGCTGTCAAGTGTGAAGTGAACAATGCACTGGGAACTAGGCTCATTAATAGCCTATTAATTCACTCCCTAAAATAATCATTTCTTTTGCCATTAGCAAAAATTTCTCTTTTCCCTTGACAGTTCAGCTAGTTTTTGCAAATGGGATGCCCTTAAAGAATTTATCTGTGTTTTATAAAAGCTCTGTTGCTTTTACATTGCACCATTTGAACAACAACAAGCATTAATTATGCTCTTGGGCAGAGGGTGGCTTCAGCTGCAGGTGAATTTTGAACTTTTTGACATTTTAATGTAAAGCCTGGCACATTGAACTACATCTGTGTCATTATAAATGGAATTCTCATTGTCTCATAATTAATTTTGGTCTGATGATCCTTATAATATAATGGCAGCAGCATCACCACCCCAAAATGCCTTCTACCACAAATTTCTTAGCTATGGCAGTGAAAGGTAAGAAGAAAGAACATGCAAAGTGCCTTCAGAGAACAAAAAATAAACATATGCTTCAGTTCAAATATTTCTTTGATCGCTGTTGCATTTTAAAAGGTCCAGTGGTAAACATGCAGCACTAATACAGAAGAATTCTGAGAAGCAAATACTTACCTTGAAACAGTGGGATTAGGATTTGTTAGGATTGTTTTGGCAAAGTCTCAAGGCTGTTGACACTAAGTGTCACAGATAAAGAAAGCTAAAACTAGGCACCGCCAATTCTCTTTGCTATAAGAGAAATAACACGCTGCAAATGGTTGCAGAGTAATGAACGGCTGCTATTAAGTGGAGCAATCCCCCTGGCAGCTCATTATGCTGGAAGGTTAAACAAATGTACTACACTCCAATCCAGTTGCTTAACTCACCGCACACAGCAGCACTGATAAAACAGGCTACACATGCTCCCTATTCGTATTTTCCAGTTTCAGAACAGAATCCAGAGGATTTCCTTTCTGGTTTTGTGAGAAAAAGCATCGAAATCTTCCTTAACAATTTGACTGAATAAACTGGGGCTGGCTTAAAGCGGAAGGAGGAAGAGATCATATGGAGCAAGCAGCATCATGTTTTATTTATCTTCTTTTTTCAGGTCAAAGGAAAAAGGTTTTGTAAATTTAACATTATGGGAAATGTACCCAATTGCACTAACTACGAATAAATCTGTGCTGTAAGCAGCTCAATTCTGCAAACTATAAAAATGTACTTTGTTACTTCAGGAATTTGCTGGACCCTAAATTCCAGGCTGTTATTATTTCCTTCACCACTAACTCCCCTAAAATTAATAGCAATTAGGGGAAAAAAATAGCAACAACTAACCTACTTTTTTCCCGAGCTCAGATTCGAAGTTCTAGGTTTGGATACGAAATTATTATCATTTTCAGTCACTAAGTAATCACAACACACTCTGTGATATACTAACAACAAATTAAAGCTGTACTCTGTCCTCCAACCCCTCTCCCACAAGTTTCACATGAGAAACAAATCAGAAAAAAACCCTGAACACACAAGTTACACCCTTGCCATGGAGATGGAAGCAGTGACATTCATAAAGCTTAGGACAAATGTGTTGGGGCCAAACAGCCAAGAATGCCACCCAGAGCAGATCGAGGTCAACTGTTCTGACAATCCTGTAGTAACAGTGGCATTGGTGTGTCAGAGACAAGAGGTTCAAATGCATCACGCCTGAGGAGAGCCTGAGAGGTTCCACCACAAACCACGTTAGTCTTGCATGAAATGCCACCATTCCATGAAATTGGAATAAAACAGAAGCCTCTCGGACTGTTCTGAAGAGTGTTCCTTAGAGGGCATGGTATCTGAAGTAGGACTTGAAATAGGATTTCCCCATTTCAGATACTCTATGGTGCTTGAGACAAACAGAGCTCTTGGACTAAGCAGCTGGGATTTAGTGCAAATCAAAAAAAAGAACAATACAAAAATCGGCATTAGAGCACTCTACAACATTTCCATGTGCTTACACTTTCATTATCATTGTTTCTGGTCACCTGGTCTCAAAAATTATTCATAAAAACCACACAAATGGCCAAAGATGAAAAGGATCAAAGAATAGAAGAGATTTCATAAAAGAAAAAAACTCACTCTAGAGAGACAAGTGATCATTTTTCAGCTGGTAGTGAATACAGAGTTATTATTCACTGTTTTTCCTAACACTAGAACTAGAAGGCATCTGACTGAACTATCAAGCAATAGACTAGAAGTAAACAGAGAAACTTATGCAATACAAAACTCGGTTGCTGCAGAATGCTGCGGAGACCAGTAGTATTAAAATAGGCTCAAAAATGGATTAGACCAAATTCACAGAGGAGGGGTCCATGAAGAACTCCAAAACAAAAATGTTGGTACAACCTTCATGTCAGAAAGTCCCTAAAGTGCTGGTTTTCAGAAGATGTGATACTGCTAAGGAACATACCCAAACCTGGGTTTGCTAAATGCTGTCCAATCAGCTCACAACTATGTAGTGCCCCAGAAGGCAGAACCACACTCAGGCTAGTTAGGATTTTAGAATGAGTGGGAAGGGTAGAGAATGTTCCACTGCCCAGGACCCAACTCAACAGCAGGACAAGACAGGGAATCCTGCCTCCCAGAAGAAAAGGTCTTACTCCAAACTACAGAAAAGGGTGTGCTTACAGAGTCTGAGGAGGAGAGATGTCCCAGCTGGCCCTGCAACAACACCAACATCTGTTGCAGGAGTACTTGAGACTCAAAGTACTATCACAGAATCACAGAATCTGTAAGGTTGGAAAAGACCTTAGAGATCATCGAGTCCAACCTATCACCTATTACCTAACCTAGCCAAACCTGTTACCTAACCTGTTGCCATCCTGCTACCAACACACCATCCTA